>JARQOD010004921.1:0-51419 GCA_033576555.1 Oophaga sylvatica
CTAGCGAAATGGGACTTAACAGAAGTGAAGGCCTTGGAGACCTCTTCAGACCACAATTTGGGATTTGCTCCCTTTTTGGTGAGGGCTACCAAGGGAGCTACCAAAGTTGAGAAGTGAGGGATAAACTGGCGGTAGTAATTAATGAACCCCATAAAGCGCTGCACCGCCTTCAGAGAATGGGGTTCTTACCAGTCCATCACCGCCTGTAGTTTGGCAGGATCTATAGCCAATCCCTGGGCGGAGATGATATAGCCCAGGAAAGGTAAGGACTCCTGCTCAAACACACATTTCTCCAACTTTGCGTAGAGGGAATTTGCCCGTAAGAGGTCGAAGACTCTGCAGACATCTCTCCGGTGGGAGTCAATATCTGGGGAAAAGATGAGAATATCATCCAGATAGACTACGACTGAGGTGGAGAGCATATCCCGGAAGATGTCATTAACAAAGTCTTGGAAGACGGCTGGGCATTAAAGAGCCCGAAAGGCATCACCAGATATTCATAGTGCCTGTCCCTGGTATTAAAAGCCGTCTTCCATTCGTCCCCCTCACGGATGCGAATCAGGTTATAAGCACCCCGCAGATCTAATTTCGTAAATACCCTTGCCCCCCATAGCCTATCAAATAGCTCAGAAATCAGGGCAACGGGTATTTATTCTTGACGGTGATGGCATTAAGACCCCTGTAATCGATGCATGGACGTAATTCTCCGTTCTTCTTCTGCACGAAGAAGAACCCCGCCCCTGCAGGTGACACTGACTTCCTAATGAATCCTCTTGCAAGGTTCTCCTGAATATATTGAGACATAACCTCCGTCTCCGGGAGAGAAAGTGGATAGACCCGTCCCAAAGGAGGTTCTGCTACAGGCAAGAGGTCAATAGGACAGTCATAAGGACGGTGAGGTGGAAGGACTTCCGCAGCCTTTTTGGAGAATACGTCTGCATACGACCAATAGTATTTAGGAAGTGAAGTAAGATCTGCGGGCATCTCTGTAGTGGCCACCTGAATGTATTCCTTCATACATCTGCCTTTACATGACTCACCCCAACCCAATATCCTCCCAGAGTTCCACTCAATGTGTGGTGAGTGGAAACGGAGCCAGGGCATCCCTAACAAAATCTTGTCTATTCCCTCGGGAATGACCAGAAGTGAGATAATCTCCTGATGGGAAGGGGACATTGACAACGTGAAAGGGATGGTCTGATGTGTGATTGGTGAAGGCAGTGTCGACCCATTCACTACTCGAACAGTCACGGGTTTGGCGAGCATCACCAGAGGTATAGAGTGGCGGAGAGCGAAGGTAGAAGACATGAAATTTCCTTCTGCTCCAGAATCCACACAAAGCGTGACTGTTAAAGTGGATGAGCCAAAATTGATTGTCCCCCTAAAGGAAAACTTGGAGGCGTATACTGCTGTGTCTAGTGAACCCCCCCAATGGTTACTAGACGCGGTCATTTACCGACCGCTGTGGACATTTATTAGCATAATGCCCTACTTGTTGGCAAGCATTACAAGTCACAGATACTCGAGCGGCCAGAGACTTAGGTCTCGCTCGAGAAATCTCCATGGCCTCAGGGGAATCGGATGCCAGAATGGAAGATTCAAGAGGTCTGGCGAAGGTGGGCGCCAGCCAGAACCTCTGCCTACACTGGGCCCGCTCCAACCTCCGCTCGTTAAAACGGAGGTCGATGCAGGTAGATATGGTAATGAGCTCCTCCAGTGTGGCAGGAATCTCCCTGGTGGACAAGGCGTCCTTCACATGGTCTGCCAGTCCCCTCCAGTACACTGGTATAAGGACTTTATCTGGCCAGTCCAGCTCAGAGACCAGAGTCCGAAATTGGACGGCGAACTGGCTGACCATGGATGAACCCTGGGTGATTGCCAACAGTTGAAGAGCCGTATTGTGGGTGAAGCGAGGTCCTAAAAAGACCTGTTTGAGAGTGTCCAAGAAGAGAGGAGCACTCTGCACCACACGATCATCGCGCTCCCACAACGGCGTTGCCCACTCCAACGCCCTGCCTGACAAAAGGGATATGATAAAACCCACTTTCGCCCGCTCCGTGGGAAAACGTGCAGCCAGAAGCTCTAGATGTATGGAGCACTGACTGACGAAACCCTGACATTGTTTACTGTCACCGGTAAAATTGTCTGGAAGTGGGAGGCAGGAAATAGTCAGAGCAGGGGTGGCAGAGGACAAACTGGCTGCTATACTAGCAGCCTGAACCGCGACTGCGGTAACATCCACAGCTAAGGTTGTGCGCTCTAGAGTCGCCAACCTACCCTTCAGCTGCTGGATATACCACTGCAGACGCTGGTCGTCCGCCATTTTACCAGCCAGACCCTGGCGCTAGTATTATGTAAGGGTCTGCGGAACGCACCAAATATTTGTTGAAGAGAGGTGCGTTCGCAGCCCGGGGTCCACCGTGCAGGCGGAGCCTGCTGCTAGTAAAATGGCGCAAGAAGCAAACTCTGTTATCCCACAGAGTCACCAAAATAAACGCCGTAACGCGCTGTGCCAATATGTGCGAACTCTGTTATTTCACAGAGCCGCTAGAAGGAGTGCCGCAGCGCTACATGGCGATGTGTGCGAACTCACTTAACACCACTGAGTCGCAAAATAAACACGCTAGGGTGCTGTCTAGCGTTGAAAGCGAACCCTGTTACGTCACAGAGCCGCTGAGACAAACTTCTGTGTCCTGTCAGGCACCCAGGTACACAGTTAACTGCTAAGCGAGCATAGAACGTGATCATGCGGTAATGTCCTCGCGGGAGACACCCGCAATCTATGGCGTCTGAACGCCAGGCCCTGAATATGGCAATCAAACTCCTCACCGGTTATGCCGGTAATCTAGGGCATCTAGGACACCGACCCTGACCAGCTAGCATACCAAACTTCTCACCGATTAAGTCGGTATTCTAGGGGCTTATTTCAGCCAGGCCCTAACCACACACACGCATGACCACACTGGCGCAAAGCATATAACGGTTGATACTAGCGCATGGCGGCTCAGCATTGCCACCCTTTTATAGTAACAGCTACAGGACCTGCCAGAAACAAGGACCAATGAGAAACTGTTCCAAAACACATGTAGTTTCAGGACCTTCCTGGCGGACCAATAGGAGCTGCTGCAGTACCTGAACATGTGACCCCTGATCTCCAATGAGAAATCTTACCCTGGGCATGCTCAGAAGGGGAAACGCAGGACTTCGTCCCAAAGACATCTGCTCCAGCACTGGCTATAATAGCAGATCCAGGAGAGGCAGCAGCAGCAAGTCTCTGCACAGTATTGGAATGGGCAAGACGCTTGGACTGATGTCTCTGCTGAGCACTCTCCACTGCGGCCGGAGATGAATGGGGGACCGCTGCGGGACTGATTCGAGACTCCCCTTGTGCAGCAGCGGGAACTCGAACCCTAACATTGGCCAGTATCTTGGAAAATAATTTAATGTCTCCATTAATGAGGGAGATTGGTCTGAAATTTTCCCCTTAGGGATCATCACAACTGTGGCCTCCAGCATGCTTTTTGGAAAAGAACCTAATGCGGAAGCATGTGCAAAAAGTAAGGATAAATGCGGGGATACAATTTTGGATAATGACTGGTAATATTCATTGACAAAACCATCTGGCCCAGGCGACTTAAGAGTCTTAAGTTTGTTAATTGCGGATGAAATTTCTTCAATACTGAAAGGCTTATTAATAATATCTAAGTCTAGTTTACTTATCTGTGGCAGATTTAAATCAACTAGAAAGGATTCGATGTCTGACAAATTAGGAGTGTGAGTATCCGAATCCTTGTCTAGATTGTATAAATTTTCAAAGTATTCTGAAAAAACGTCCGCAATATCCTGGGGATGGGATTTGATAATCCCCGATGAGGAATGAATTTTATGTATTCTTTTTTTTAGTCGCTCTGATTTCAATTTCTGCATCATAAATCGCGAGAGTTTATTTTTTGAGGAGTAAATTTTGAGGCTCCTAAGACTGAATCATATTCAGTTAAAAGGTGATCTCTAAGTTGTTGTCTCAACTTCTGTAGCTCTTTGTGTAGGGTGAGAGACTGGGATTTCAATTGAGACTGTTTTTCCTCAACCTTTCTTATGTTTTCTTGTAAAGTGGTAATAGTCCTCCTCATTTCCCTTTTATGTCTAGCCGATAATTGAATTATCTTTCCCCTCAAAACCGCCTTATGGGCTTGCCAAAGTGTGAAAGGATCGATTCCTTCCAAATCGTTTTCATTAAAGTAATTGCAAATTGTTCCTCTAGGATTTTCTTAAATTTGGGGCTCTTGAGTATGGACTGATTGATCTTCCATAAAAAGGTATTGGTTACCGGTGGGCCTACTGCAAATTGGGCCAACAAAGGGGAATGATCTGAAAAGGACTTTTTTAATATCGTTACTTTTTTAAATTTGGATAAGGAAAAGATGTCCGTAAGAAATAGGTCGATTATAGAGGAGGAATTGTGGGTGATAGAGAAATGCGTGTATTCCTTAGAGGATGAATTTAAGCATCTAAAAACATCATATAACTCATTCTGGGCTATCCATTTGCCCAAAGAGGATGACAAACGGGTGGAAGAGGAGGAATCCAACTTGGTGTCAGGAACCATGTTAAAATCACCAATCATTAGGAGATCTCCCTGTTTGATTTTGTCCACTTTCCTAATTAAAAAATGTTAAAAAATGAAAGCTGATTTTTCAGAGGAGCGTAAATATTAACAATCGTAAAGGGTTTATTGTTGAACCTGCCAATTAAGATATGAAAATGACCCCTTGAATTCACCTTCTCTCTGATGAATTGGAAATCTATTTTGTTAGTAATAATTGTCATAACCTCCGCTTTACTTTTATTGTTATAAGCCGCGAAAATGTATGGGAAATTTTTGTGTTGGAAGACAGGATGGCCATTCCTCGCAAATTTAGTTTCCTGCAAACAAATAACATCTGCCTTATACAATTTGATTTCTTTCCATGTACTAAATCTCTTGAAAGGGCTAGTCAAACCCCTCACATTGTAAGAAAGAAAATTGAATTCCATTTATAATATTTAATCCTGGAGCAAGAATTCGAAACCTGTAAAAACTAGAACTAGTTCTAATTAACAAGCAATAACAGAATATACACTACACACTTTACCAGGGAGAAACCAGACAAGGTTTCTAACCTAAATTTGGGGAAAGAAAAAAATGTGGCAAGAAGCCTGTGAGACCAAATCAATTGCTTAGAATTTTACCTAAAGGGAATATAGGAATATTCATCCCTTATCTTTATTTTTAAGATCCTTTTGTAGGTATTTAAGAAAGTCCCTTCCTCTGGATTCAATAGTATGATATTTTTACCTCCAAATCATACAATCAGTTTAGTAGGGAACCCCCACCTGTATGAGATTTCCTTTTCTCTCAATTTAAATGTAATTTCATTAAAGTTTTTTCTGGCGTCCATGGTAGCCCGGGAGAAATCAGCGTATACTTTGATGTGTTCATATGGAGGAGGGAAAGCACCCCTATCTCTAATGAATTTTAAAATTTTCTCTCTGGTCTCAAAAAAAGGAGTCTCAGGATAGTATCCCTGGGTTTATCCAAAGGGATGCCTTTTGGGCGGGAAGTCTATGGATTCTATCAATGGTTAGGTGTATATCAGATAGATTAAGGATCGCTTTTTCAAACATAGTTTTGGCATAGTTTGACAAGTCGGTTTGAGTAATTGTTTCTGGTATCCCTCTCAACTTAATGTTGTTTCTACGACTCTAAGTCGGCTAGTTTAGTTTTAATGAAACAAATTTCCTCTTTAAATTTAAATTTTGTTGTGTAAGAAGCTCATTTTTCTCTTCTTATATGCAAAATCCGAGTTTCGCTAATTTCGAAACTCCTTGAGAATTTGTCACTGACCTCCTGAATCAAATTTTTTTGTGACTCGAAACCAGAGAAAATGGAGTCTTTGAGGGACTTACAAAAATTTGCAAGAACCCCTTCTGATACTGGCTTATCTGATTGAGTAAAGGACTCATAATTAACTATGTTGAGTTTCGAGGAAATAGTACCTGAGGCCTCAGCACAACCTTTTTTAGCGAGGGGCTTAACAGGACTCCCATTCAAAGAGAATTCCCCTGAGGTATTATCAGAATCTGGTGTCGCATCTCCTTTATTCTGGTTCCCCACCGCCGAATTTTTCCGTTTTTGGAAATGGGATAAATCCATGCTATTTTCATCTAACCCATTCTGATCATGGGTCTAACAGAGCTAGGAAATGAATGCGAGGAATTTTTAAAATCAGGGAGTAAATCCCTCTGCGGTAACGTACTCTTTGCTGCTTTACCATGGCAAGAGTTCAGGTCAGTAGTATCCCGTTTCCCCTCTGTCCTTTTTAAAGGGGATCTGGATTTGGTTGGACTTGACAGATTGGGTATATCACTAGAAGGACTAGACTTAGAGGAGCTCCAATTTTTAGAGCTTTTTTGAGATAGAGCTCTGTATTTAGAGGTTCCTGACGTTATACTAAACACTTGTATTCTAACAGATGGAGAGAAATGCGTCTATCAAGTTAACAATCAGTTGTGTTAAAATTATAATCTGAGGAATACCCAGCAAAATTATTCAAGATAAAGTTTGTTCAGTTTGAAATGAATAGCTTAAGATATGAGACTACTGCCAAAAGGAGTTAGCTGAGTAATTATTCCACTTCTACCAACTGGTGCAGACTAAGTATCTATTTCACTTCTGGCAATAGGAGTTAGCTGATTATCTATTCCACTTCTGCCAATAGGTGCCAGTTAGGAATCTATTCCACTTCTGCCAATAGGAGTTAACTGAGTATCTATTTCCCTTCTATCAATAGATGTTAGCTGAGTATCTATTCTGATCCTGCCAATAAGTGTTAACTGAGTAACTATTCAACTTCTGCCAATGGGTGCTAGCTAAGTATTTACTTCACTTATGCCAGTAGGTGTTAGCTAAGTGTTTATTCCACTCCTGCCAATAGGTGTTAGCTGAGTGACTATTCCACTTTTGCCAATGGGCGCTAGCTAAGTATCTATTCCACTTCTGCCAATAGGTACTAGCTGAGTATCTATTCAACCTCTGCCAAAAGGTATTAACCAAACTTCTGTCAATAGGTGTTGGCTGAGTATCTATTCCACTTCTGCCAATAGGTGTTAGCTGAGTAACTATTCCACTTCTGCCAATAAGTGCTAGCTGAGTAACTATTCCACTTCTGCCAATAAGTGTTAGCTGAGTACCTATTCCACTTCTGCCACTGGGTACCAGCGAAGTATCTATTCCACTTCTGCCAATAAGTAAAAGCTTAGTGTCCGTTCCACTTCTGCCAATAGGTGTTAGCTGAGTAACTATTCCACTTCAGCCAATAGGTGCTAGCTAAGTATCTATTCTACTTCTGTCAATAGGATTTAGCTGAGTAGCTATTCCACTTTCTGCCAATAGATACTAGCTGAGTATTTATTCCACTCCTGCCAGTAGGTATTAACTAAGTATCAACTCTACTTCTGCCAATATGTGCTAGCAGAGTATCTTTTTTACTTCTGGGTAAAGTCTTATAAATAATGACCGTCAGCAGAAGGTATATTAAACAGATACAGAAATTAAAGGATGGCTAAATAACAAAGCAGAATAATAAAACTTCAATGTTATGACTGTATCAACAGTTTGTATAATATAAAAACCCGCCGGCGGCAATTAAAAAATTGAAAATATTACGCAATCTATAAATGCAAATGTAAATAATCTATATGGCCTTCTACCAGGAGAATAATTTTCGCCAACTCAATAATACTAGAAAACAATATAATAATGTATAAATCAGATCCTCAAAACTTAGGCAGATAATATCGTCCAAAAGATGATCTGCCCCTTAAGTCTTAATAAGCAAAATACTGGCCAGGTATGTAGACTTATCAATCTACTAAATAACAGAAGAAAAAAGGAAAAAAAAAAACATATACTTAACAAGTAGCTCCTGAAGTAGGTTCAGCTTTTTGCATATACTAGCCACGGATGGGCTGTTCTGCAGGGAGTATTAGCCACCGATGGGCTGTTCTGCAGGGAGTATTAGCCACCGATGGGCTGTTCTGCAGGGAGTATTAGCCACCGATGGGCTGTTCTGCAGGGAGTACTAGCCACGGATGGGCTGTTCTGCAGGGAGTATTAGCCACCGATGGGCTGTTCTGCAGGGAGTATTAGCCACTGATGGGCTGTTCTGCAGGGAGTATTAGCCACCGATGGGCTGTTCTGCAGGGAGTATTAGCCACCAATGGACTGTTCTGCAGGGAGTATAGCAGCTTTTGCTGTCCAGTCTTTAAATAAATATCTTGCTGCAACTTCAGTGTGCTTCTTTTCTTCTTTTTCTTCCCTTTTCTTCTTCCTTATCTCCTTGAATCCTCTTCTATCTTCTTCTGTATCCCCTAGATGGTCTTGCAGCTGTGCTCTTGTTCCGGCTCAATCGCTTCTTCTTTTCCCGCTCTTTTCTCCTTCTTCTTCTGGCGTTGTTGTTCAGTCCTGTAATGGCGTCGGCTCCACTTCCGGTTTCAGGGATTAGCCGCGCCGACATCCGATTCACCGCTCCGACGTCACAGACGAGCAGGGACTCTCAGGTATGAGTCAGCATCAGCCGCCTCCTCTTCCGACACCTCAATATACCGCCTCACTGACTGGAAAGGGGATTTCCCAGGCACAGAACAATGGCGCCGCGTCACAGATTTAATTACCTCACAGGAGAGATGCGCAATCAAGATGGCAGACGCGATGGAGGCAAGTCTCTGTAAAACTGCTAATAGTTGTCACGACCAAAAGAGGGATATTTTAACAAAGAAGCTGATATATTATTAAAATTGGCTCCTAACCGCTGTGGCCATTTCTTGTTATCTCTCTGTCAGTCAGAAATGGCCGCAAATTTAAAATAAAGAGCTTGAAATAAAGATCATTTCATACTCTCTCAGTAGTTGTGAGTCTTTTAAGAGGTGTTTTGGTAAAAATTCTTTAGTATTCTGATAAATATCGTCGCTTATTACTTTGGCCTCACAGGAGCTCTCCACTCACACGACGGCCATCGTGCTGAGCTAGGCCACGCCCCCATTTTATCATTATATACTCCAATTGTATTCTACACAAGTTGTCTGGTGCAACCTCATCACACACTATGATAGAACTTATATGCCATTACTCGCAGGTGTCTAAACGATCAATTTGTTCCTTGCTCACAATTCATTGGGGAACTCGCACTTGCGCTATTGCTCCTCATTTCTGTGGCCTATTACCACGCATGCGCTAGCCCCCTTCATGATATCTGGCACCGTGAGGCTAAGTTGTGCGCAGGCGCCGACGCCTTGCATTAGTTCAGGCTATGTGACCAGCCGATGCTTAACTGAGACAACACTGTGCGCAGGCGCCGGCTCTCTGCATCACTTCTGGTCACATGACCACCTGACGCTCTATTATGAGCGATCTGGTGTCTAACATTGCTCATTCACTGAACAGACACAGCGGTGTCTGCAACGCACACTGCATCACCAATGCTTGTAAGTACTACCCGATGGCCAGCGCTTCACCCTTTATTAACTTTACATTCACCCTATACTTACCCTTGTTTTATTATACTCTCTCCTTCCATTTTAGCCCTAAACAATCAGCAGGATATCAGCCTCCTGCTAGCATCCTATGTGCCCGGACCGCAATTGGTATTTATAGTTACTTACCACATGGCAACTTTAATACTTCATCATTAGCCTCTAGATCTGAACACATGCTAACGACAACTAAAATGATGCTTCTATCACTCTCTGCACCGGGTTATGCTATATTATACCTGGATACTTAGGGTCCTCAACAAGCATAAAATGCCTTTACCACTAACTTTCTTCCTTAGCCTTTATATAGCTTGTATGATGTTCTCCATCTAATTATGTAATTATCAATCTCACATACAGGACATACTACGCTCTATGATATATGATATATCACATATCGCATGAATTTTGACACTTCACCCTAAAGGGTATGTTCCTCCCTGTGACTCTATATCTTCATTTGTGACCCTTTTTTTTCCTTTTTTTTCCTTTTTTCATTTTATTGATTGCTCTTGCCACATTATATTGTCTCCTGGTTTTGAATGTCTCTAGATAGCTGCTGGATCTCATCGTATCCATTCTGACAATATTGCACATATTCCCTTCTGGAGACGTTTTTTCTTGGTATATCTTTGTATATAGTCTACTGTATATAGGTTGTACATATGTATATATTATTGTGCACAATAGATAAGTATATTTTTCTGTTTCTACAGCGACTTTTGTGATAAAGGCCACTGAGCTGGCCGAAACGTCAAGTCGTCGCTTCTTTTGCATCAGTGTCTAATAAAAATCCACTAAAAGCATACCATACTCTCCTACGTGTGCAGTGATTCTACATTTATCTTACTGTAGATATAGACTATATAGGCTCCTGTCAGGTATATATTACTGTAGATATAGACTGTACGGGCTCCTGTCAGGTATATATTACTGTTGATACAGACTGTATGGGCTCCTGTCAGGTATATATATATAGGCATACCCAGGATCAAAACTAGGGGGGGGCAAGCCAATGTCGCATCTTATACAGGTTACATCATATACACTGTACATTATCCTGCATATCAGGTATGGAGCATTAGAACTGTTGTATATTGTATAATACAGCAGTGTATGCGACACTACGCTGTATATACTATATATTATACATGGCAGTCGCGCTCATGTCAGGAGCGGTACCAGCAAGTCCGAGGATTGCAGTGCGATCCTCGCATGAGTTATACGGCCGTCTGTCTATGGCCTTGTTATAATAATACTGAAATAATAATCTATTATTAAAGTATTAAGGAGCTCACAAGTAAAAAAAAGCCCCCTACCTCCCCTGTCCTCCACCCACACCCCAACAGCCCATCGTCTCACATGCACCCCTTAGTGTTCTGTCCCACTGACCCCACAATACCCCCATCCTCTCATATGCACCCCTCAGTGGCCTGTTGCCCCTCCCCACTTCAGCCCCCACAATACCCCCATCCTCTCACAGTAAACCCCCAGTGCCCTAGCCCCACAATACCCCCATCCTCTTACATTCAACCCCAGTTACCTGTCCACCCTCCCTCACAATACCCCTTCCTCTCACATCAACCCCTGTGCGCCAGCCCCCACAATATCCCCATCCTCTCAAATTCACCAACCAGTGCCCTGTATCCCCTCCCCCACAATACCCCATCCTCTCACATTCACTCTCTGTGCTCTGTTGCCCCTCCCCCACTTCAGCCCCCACAATACCCCCATCCTCTCACATTAACCTCCCCAGTGCCCTAGCCCCCACAATACCCCCATCCTCTTACATTCACCCCAGTGCCCTGTACCCCTCCCCACGATACCCCCATCCTCTCACAGTAAACCCCCAGTGCCCTAGCCCCCACAATACCCCCATCCTCTTACATTAACCCCCCAGTGCCTTAGCCCCCACAATATCCCCATCCTCTCACATTCACCAACCAGTGCCCTGTATCCCCTCCCTCACAATACCCCATCCTCTCACATTCACTATCTGTGCCCTGTTGCCCCTTCCCCACTTCAGCCCCCACAATACCCCCATCCTCTCACATTAACCCCCCCAGTGTCCTAGCCCCCACAATATCCCGATCCTCTCACATTCACCCCAGTGCCCTGTACCCCTCCCCCACGATACCCCCATCCTCTCACAGTAAACCCCCAGTGCCCTAGCCCCCACAATACCCCCATCCTCTTACATTAACCCCCCAGTGCCTTAGCCCCCACAATATCCCCATCCTCTCACATTCACCAACCAGTGCCCTGTATCCCCTCCCCCACAATACCCCATCCTCTCACATTCACTCTCTGTGCCCTGTTGCCCCTTCCCCACTTCAGCCCCCACAATACCCCCATCATCTCACATTAACCCTCCCAGTGTCCTAGCCCCCACAATATCCCGATCCTCTCACATTCACCCCAGTGCCCTGTAGCCCTCCCCCACAATACCCCCTTACTCTCACAGTAAACCCCCAGTGCCCTAGCCCCACAATACCCCCATCCTCTTACATTCACCCCAGTGCCCTGTACCCCTCTCCCACAATACCCCCATCCTCTCACATTAACCCCCCAGTGCCCTAGCCCCACAATACCCCCATCCTCTTACATTCACCCCAGTGCCCTGTACCCCTCCCCCACAATACCCCATCCTCTCACATTCCCCCCACAGTGACCATGACATGCCTGAGCAGAATGAATTTAATAAATTCCATCCCCACTCATCATGAAGCTTGCAGGCAGTGGCTGAGGCAGGACCAGGAAGTGTCCAGAGTCTGCACACAGAGGGCACTAGGACCCAGTGTGGCTGAGACAACCAGAGCCTGCAGGGCAGAAAGTGAAACTACAGCTGCTGCAGCCAGGAAGAAGCTCCTCTGGTGAGACAGCAGCTCCGTGCACTGCACACAGACAGGCAATGCAACCTGTGGCAGAGGGAGCCGGCATTGTGCTGCTCTCTCCGCTCTCTTTCATTGTGTGCCCCTGCTTCTAGGGGGGGCAACTGCCCCCCTGCCCCACGGTGGGTACGCCCATGCTCCTGTCAGGTATATATTACTGTAGATATAGACTGTATGAGCTCCTTCCAGGTCCTGACTGCAGCCCATACAGTCTAGCCGGCTCACTGCTGAAGTCGCTAGACTGTATGGGCTCCTTCCAGGTGCCTGACTGCAGCCAATATAGTGTAGCCGGTTCACTACTGAAGATGCTAGAATATATGTGCTCCTTCAAGGTAAAAATTATTAAAGCCAGCAGAACATATGGGCTCCTGCCAGGTCCTGGCTGCAGCCCATTCAGTCTAACCGGCTCACTGGTGAAGACACTAGTCTGTATGGGCTCCTGTCAGGTATATATTATTGTAGATATAGACTGTACGGGCTCCTGTCAGGTATATATTATTGTAGATATAGACTGTATGGGCTCCTGTCAGGTATATATTATTGTAGGTATAGTCTGTACGGGCTCCTGTCAGGTATATATTACTGTAGATATAGACTGTATAGGCTCCTGTCAGGTATATATTACTGTTGATATAGACTGTATGGGCTCCTGTCAGGTATATATTATTGTAGATACAGACTTTACTGGCTCCTGTCAGGTATATATTACTGTAGATATAGACTGTACGGGCTCCTGTCAGGTATATATTATTGTAGATACAGACTGTACTGGCTCCTGTCAGGTATATATCACTGTAGATATAGACTGTATGGGCTCCTTCCAGGTATAGTATATTGTAGATAAATACTGTACGGGCTCCTGTCAGGTATATATTACTAGATGGTGGCCCGATTCGAACGCATCGGGTATTCTAGAATATGTATGTAGTTTATTTATGCATGGCTCCGCTCCCACCCTCCCATCCTTGTATGAATGGCTCTGCTCCCACCCTCCCATCCTTGTATGCATGGCTCCCCCTCCCATACTTGTATACATTGCTCTGTTCCCACCTCCCCTCCTTGTATGCATGTGAGCCGCCCGACAGGGCCGTGGGGTACTCGACACCGAGCCCGTCGACTTCTGTGGGGGATGTCACGGCAGCCACGACTTGGTCCGTGGCCCTGGGCGCTCACCCAAAGGGGGATATTTACAGGGGATTAGTGTTCCTATAATGATTCGAGACGCCACTTGTAGTACCTGGTCAGGGTGACCAGCGCTGCTGTGCAGGTCCTCTGGAAGGGATGGTGTTGTGCAGCTAGATGATAAGCCTCCTACAGGTGAGGCTGTGTCCTTCCAGGGCAGGTAGATGTGGTAGTGCAGGAATGGTGCTTGCGATGTAGCAGAGGGGAGTGTGCGACGCTGGAATAACTCTAGGAGACAGTCCGAGTGCAGTTCAGGGTTTTTACTCACGGGCTTTGGCCAAAAGACAGATGCCCGCTTGGCACTGTGTCCTCCGGGTGAGTGGGCCAGCAACCCCCAGGTATATTGGTCTCACCTCCCAGGATTCCTGTTCAGTAGGTTCCTTTCTGTCTTTTCCCTTTCTGTGACCCATCAAGTGACCACCGCTGTTGGCTTACTAACAGAGCGTGAAGCTTTCTCGCTAGTCTAGGGGCCGAACCCTGATGGCTTGGTCCTTCCTTCTTCAGGATGGGGGCCACAGACGGATAAACCGACATCCGTGCCTTGTCGGACCCTTTCGCTCCTTCTGCAGATGCTTCCTGAGATGTACTCATGCGAAGCCACAGTCCAAGACTGGCTGCTCTCTAATCTATCTAGCAGCCTAAGTGCTGCAGCTAGTTCCACCAACTCATCTAGACACCCTTTACTAACCAGGCTGTCAGACCATCCTCCCCAAGGGTCCGTCCGTACGCTCAGCTGGCATGGTGTGCTGGATGCAGGTGTAGAGTCCTAGGGTCGCTCCCTCTTTACCTGAGAGTCAGGTGTCACATCTCTGGGTGAGATGCAACACCTTTGTGGCGACTGAACCCTCTGGGGCACCACATTCCCCCCCGTTAAACACAGCACGTCCACGGGCTAAAACAGTAAAAGGTTCTTACAAGAACATGCAAATTTTTAGTTATGCATAACAGTAGAAATACATTTTCAAAACTCATCTAACCTTTATGGGAGGCACTTGTGATTAAACGTTGCATAAATAACATGTATAACACTCTCTTTAGTTTAAGCAAAATAAAGTGCAATCAGACAGTAGTAGTTCAACTTGTGCTTTTGGAGGACCCGCTCCAAACCTCCCACGTTGGCCTTGGGTGGGTTGCAAGACATAATTGGCCATTTCAGCAGACCTCATCTTATGCCACACCTAACTGGTTTTTAGCTTCTGAGGTAGCGTGCAGTCATTGCACTGTAAGAGCTTACGTAAAACCAAGAGAGCGCACCTAAAGAGGTGCCAAACTTTTTACAGAGACAGTTTTTGGGCCAGAGAGTCCATGGCCTCACAGTTTATTAATAAGGAGAAAAACATTATTTATCAAAACATAAGATAAAACATGGAACTATTTACAGTTTTTAACCCTGGCCGGTTTCTGCATTTACTTGGTTGGGGTAGTACCACCGGGAGTCAACTGGTACTCCTCAGGGAGCTCCAGTACACTGATAACCCCAGGGGCCACCAGGACTCGGTGTTGCCGGGTCATCCTGACCACCAAGTCATGTCCCTCAATTTATGTCTGGGTGGCATTGTCCCAGGTCTTTCGCCGGGTCTGAATGCAGACATCTCTGGTCATCCTGGTTCTCGGGGCCTAACGGGTGAGGCAGTGGGACCGATGACCTGGATCATTGTGGTGGCGGGGACGGATGTTGGCGGAGAGGTCAGGGCATGGGCCGAACGGGAGGTAGGAGCAGCGGTGGTGTCCCGGGTAGAATGTGCCTGCCCTGGAGAGGCTTTGGGGGCATTCTCCTACTCGGGGGAAGGGTGGCATCACCGGGTAACGTTGAGAGCGTACCACCTCTTCATCCCCCAATGCCGGGAGTAGGTGACCAAATCCCCTACAAACAGGTCCCTATCCGGGTGTCCCTCGGGCAGGTGGGCCTCTACATTGCGGCGGTTGACGAAGACTTCTAGATAGAGGATGAATCCCCAGCCCCCATTTAATTTAAAGTCACGTATAACCCCCTTCCGCCGCAGCTCCCTCCCCGTACCTCGGTCTCTCCGCATTTTATTCTTATCCGCCAAGTTCTTCTCATGCTGCCGCTGGCGGCGCTGCTGCTCCTCCCACTACTGGCGCCTCCACTCTTCCTCCCGGCGCAGGTTGTATTCCTCCTCAGTGAGTATCTCCAAATCCAGGTGCTTCCAGAAGGGGGCCTGGGCTGGTTCAGTGGGTGGTGGCGTGGTCGGCTCCCTCCGCTGTTTCCGGTCCAGACGCTGGTCCTCCTGGGATAACACCGCGGCCTCGCCGGGCTCGCTTACAGGCAGCGTGGGTAGCGGGTCCGCCGGAAATCCTTCCGCGGGGCCGGGTACCTCCACGACGGTGCCAGCAACGATACAGGGGGCCTCTGTGGCTTCGGTTGCTGGGGTAGCGGGTCGGCGGAGCGGCTGGTTTGGTGCCAGCGGTGCCTCCAGCCACAGCTTCAGGGCTCGCCAGCTCCTCTCCATCCGCTCCACCTCCTCCCGGTGCTGGGCCAATTCCTCCAACGCAGCATCTGCTTCGGTACTGGAGATGGTGCCGACTGGTTCGGGCACAGCAGGCAACTCGGTGGTCGGCAGTTCTTTCTCCTGCTGGGGGAAGGTGGAATCCTCCACTTCCTCACACACCAGCTCACCACCGGTCGCCATCTTAAGTAGGCTCAGAGTCCCTAATCCATCCGGAGGGTCCGGCTCTTTAGTAGGGAGGCAGGGTTTTCGGTTTCTTCGCCTCCCACCATAGAGGGTCAGGAGGCGGATCTCCTTCGCAGTGGGGCATGTCCTGACATTGCAGAGGCATTTGGACTAGGCGGTCATTATTTTCGCGCCACAGGTCGAGCTCATGCCCACGAAGGTAAGCCCTCCTTCTTCACCAGCACCTCTTTGCGCAAATATGGCGGCAAAATGGTGGCAAATGGCGGCAAATACACAATAAAGCTTCTTGCACAAAAACAGTCAATTTAGGCACACAGGACTCGGTTATAACGAGCTTCGGAATCCTGTTCGTGACGCCAAAAATGAGCCGCCCGCCAGGGCCGTGGGGTACTCAGCACCGAGCCCATCGACTTCTATGGGGGATGTCATGGCAGCAACGACTCTGTCCATGGCCCTGGGCGCTCACCCAAAAGGGGATATTTACAGGGGATTAGTGTTCGTATAATGATTCGTGATGCCACCTGTAGTACCTGGTCAGGGTAACCAGCGCTGCTGTGCAGGTCCTCTGGAAGGGATGGTGTTGTGCAGCTAGATGATAAGCCTCCTACAGGTGAGGCTGTGTCCTTCCAGGGAAGGTAGATGTGGTAGTGCAGGAATGGTGCTTGCGATGTAGCAGAGGGGAGTGTGCGACGTTGGAATAACTCTAGGAGACAGTCCGAGTGCAGTTCAGGGTTTTTACTCACAGTCTTTGGCCAAAAGACAGATGCCTGCCTGGCACTGTGTCCTCCGGGTGAGTGGGCCAGCAACCCCCAGGTAAATTGGTCGCACCTCCCAGGACTCCCGTTCAGTAGGTTCCTTTCTGCCTTTGCTCTCTCTGTGCTTATAACTCCTTTCCTTCCTTGCACCTTCACCCAGTAAGAGCTCTCAGACGAAGGGAGCTGTGAGCCCTTTCGGTAAACAGATCAATTCTATGTCTGCACGTACTTGACCCCATTGTGCTGCCTTCCAGTAGAGATGCTGGTGGTTGATGGCAATGGCCCATGAAGTGACCACCGCCGTCGGCTTACTAACAGAGCATGAAGCTTTTCCGCTAGTCTAGGGGCCGAACCCTGATGGCTTGGTCCTTCCTTCTTCAGGATGGGGGCCACGGATGGATAAACCGACATCCGTGCCTTGTCGGACCCTTTTGCTCCTTCAGCAGATGTTTCCTGAGATGTACTCATGCGAAGCCACAGTCCAAGACTGGCTGCTCTCCAATCTATCTAGCAGCCTAAGTGCTGCAGCTAGCTCCACCCACCCATCTAGACACCCTCTATTAACCAGGCTGAGTCAGACCATCCTCCCCAAGGGTCCATCCGTACGCTCAGCTGGCATGCTGTGTTTTACTGGCATGGTGTGTTTTATGCAGGTGTGGAGTCCTAGGGGTGCTCCCTCCTTACCTGAGAGTCAGGTGTCACACCTCTGGGTGAGATGCAACACCTCTGTGGCGACTGAACCCTCAGGGGTGCCACACATGGCTCTACTCTTCCCTCCCATCCTTGAATGCATGGTTCCCCCCTCCTATCCTTATATACATGGCTCCCCTGTCCCATCCTGTATACATGGCTCCACTCCACCCTCCCATCCTTGTATACATGGCTCCGCTCCACCCTCCCATCCTATATACATGGCTCCGCTCCACCCTCCCATCCTGTATACATGGCTCCGCTCCACCCTCCCATCCTTGTATTCATGGCTCCTCTCCCAACCTCCCATCCTATATACATGACCCGGCTTCCACCCTCCCATCCTGTATACATGGCTCCGCTCCCACCCTCCCATCCTTGTATGCATGGCTCCGCTCCCACCCTCCCATCCTGTATACATGGCTCCGCTCCCACCCTCCCATCCTTGTATACATGGCTCCGCTCCCAGCCTCCCATCCATTATACATGGCTCCGCTCACACCCTCCCATCCTTGTATACATGGCTCCGCTCCCACCCACCAATCCTATATACATGGCTCCACTCCCACCCTCCCATCCTGTATACATGGCTCCGCTCCCACCCTCCCATCCTGTATACATGGCTCTGCTCCCACCCTCCCATCCTGTATATATGGCTCCGCTCCCACCCTCCCATCCTTGTATGCATGGCTCCGCTCCCCCCTCCCATCCTTGTATGCATGGCTCCCCCCTCCCATCCTGTATACATGGCTCTGCTCCCACCCTCCCATCCTTGTATATATGGCTCCGCTCCCACCCTTGTATGTATTGCTCCACTCCCTCCGCCCATCCTTGCATGCATGGCTCCGCTCCCCCTCTCCCATCCTAGTATGCATGGCTCCGCTCCCCCTCCCATCCTTGTATGCATGGCTCCCCTGTCCCATCCTTGTATACATGGCTGAGCTCCTCCGTCCTCCCCCATCATACTTACCCTGACACCTTGGCTGAAAGTCCCTGCATCTGTATCCCGGCGCGTCAGCTTCTTCCTCTGTGGTGCGGTCACGTGGTACCGCTCATTAAGGTCATGAATATAGATGCCATGCCTATGGAAGTGGCGTCGCATCCATATTCATGACCTTAATGAGCGGTACTACGTTACCGCTTAGCACAGGATAGAAGCAGACGCACCAGGACAGGGATGCAGGGACGGAAGGTGAGTATGTACGTGGAAATGACCCGCGGCTAACCTCAGGAGATCAGCCGCTGATCTCCCGACAATAGCGGTGGTGTGCCTGTCACTGATTGGTCGCTTCCAATCACTGCCGCCGGGCGCGACCAATCAGTGACGCAGGATTTCCTTTACAGACGGAAGTTAGAATTTAGACAATTATATAGTAGATTGTTTGTGATGAGCAAGCACTAAAATGCTCAGGTGCTCGTTGTTCGGGTTGAGCAGATTGGAATACTCAGGTACTTGGACAGAACAACGAGCCCATTGTAAGTTTTTGGGAGACGCTAGTATTTTGCCGCGATCCACCCCAGGGTCCTTTAAAGGTCTAAAAACGTCAGAAAATGATGGAAACACTGCTCAAATGACATGGGTACATCATGGAGATCACCCCTGGAAGCATTCCTAACTCCTAGTTCACAGCTGTAAACCATGTTGTCAGAGTTTCATGCTTTTGTTTCCGATGCACCGAAAAACTTACCAAAATGAAACCGAAACTGATTTTGCAGCAAAATATATAACATCCTTTCCATGTTAATGACTTGTATATAAGGCAAAATAATTAACCCCAGACAAAAATGTTCCTCCACCACTTGAGATATGTTCCAACACAGCGTTTTAGAAGCGTTTTTGCTACTTTTGATATTGATTTCAAGCAAAACAAATGCATTCACTGGGAAATGTAATTGTAACAATTAACAAGCCTAGCTGGCCATGTGGTGTGTGACACATAAGCAGACCCATCTTGCTTCATTTATGAAGGAGGGACTCTTAAAGTCACAGACCTTATTTTTACTGGTGCATCAGGCAGCATTAATCTTCTTAAAGGGCCATTATTAAACAGTGGGTCTCCTAAACTGTGGGAGCATATGCTGTGAGTGGATGGGCTGCCAAGAATTACGACGCACCCCAATACCCCTTTCATAAGAGGTTCAGGAGGGTCTTCATAAAAATGTTGCATTGAATGCAAGGCCTGCCGTGCTACCAATTCATATGCACCCCAATAAGCCTTTGAAGCCACATAGTGGATGGGCCCTGTAAACTCCACTTCACCGTATTCATTTTGTACTCCCATACTTTTTTTTTTTTACACATTGGCAGCAAGGCCAGCCCTGCTGTCTAGTCATATGCACCCCATTACACCTTGGAACCCACATACTGGATGGGCTCCATAAAATCCACATCACCATATTCCTTTTGTACTCCCGTACTCCTTTCTTTAAACATCTGCAGCAGTGTATGCCCTGCTGCACAGCCATATGCACCCCATTACACCTTGGAACCCACATAGTGGATGGGCCCCGTAAAATCCACTTCACCATATTCCTTTTGTACTCCTGCACTCCTTAATTTAAACATTTACACCAATGTCTTTCCTGCTGCATAGCCATATGCACCCAGTTACACCTTGGAACCCACATACTGTATGGGCCCCGTTAAATCCACGTCACCATATTCCTTTTGTACTCCTGTACACCTTTTTTAAAACATTTTCAGCAATGTCTGCCCTGCTGCATAGTCATATGCACCCAGTTACATCTTGGAACCCACATACTGGATGGGCCCAGTAAAATCCACGTCACCATATTCTTTTTGTACTCCCATACTGCTTTGTTTACACATTGACAGCAATGTCTGCCCTGCTGCAAAGTCATATGCACCCCATTATACCTTTGAACCCACATACTGGATGGGCCCAGTAAAATCCACTTCACCATATTTATTTTGTACTCACATACTCTTTTGCTTACACAGTGACAGCAATGTCTGCCCTGCTGCATAGTCATATGCTCCTCATTAAACCTTGGAACCCACATACTGGATGAGCCCATGAAAATCCACTTCACAATATCTACTGGCTAACACGGTACGAAGATACACACTTCACAATATTAATTTTGTACATCCAGAATTCGCCAATGATAGACATAAAAGTCTAAGTTAATCTACCCAAGTGAGGATTAATGGGGCTTCAGTGCAAGATTTCCAACATATCAAAGTAAATGGCATTTCCACTGCAAAAAAATTAATTGCACCTCCATGCAAAGTGTGTGTTTTCTCCACAGAAAAACTTGAAGATCATTATATTTTTTTAACACTTTTGTTGTATCAGATAAAGAAAATAATGTTGCTTCCCTGAAATCGTCTTCTGATGGCAAAGAAAATCATTCAGTGAACTGTGAAACTGAAGACAAAGATCGTACATTGCAAGATGGTGGACGTTAAACTAGGCATGGTTCGAAAAGATTATTTTTAAATGTCAGAAAAGTGCGTTCTTCCCCTACCAAATCCATTTATCAATGTTATAATAAAAAATCACATAGAAAATCACACAGAGTTAAGGAGAACTGACTGCAAGGAAAAAAAAGGAAAGAATCAGCATCTGTTCCACCAAAACTTGCTAACACTTCAGAATTTTGGCTGATAAAAATCTCACCAATTAGTCCAGAAGCGAGTGAAACAGATTACTATAAATCCTTGCAAGACTATAAAGTTTACTAATGTGACACAAAATCGTGTATGTCTTCAGTTAAGCTTTTGAGAATAACCAACAATGCAGTCTGAATGATGTGATTGGAGACAGAAGACTGTTAGTTAAAAAAAAAAAAATGGAACCTCAAGCTGTCAATCCCTTTCTTGGTTTTCAAATGGTAATGGAATCCCGACAATATGTTGAGAGCAGGATGCACTACATTGAAGGACGATCAACTTTTCGTATTTTTTAATGGTATAATGGTTCCCTCTTTGCAGAATTATTTAATGGATAATTTGGCTATTTGATTTGCCTAGTTTTTAACACTAAGGTTGAGATACGGCTTAAAAGATGGCTAAAACTTGCAATATAGCTAGATAGCAAATTTGCAGATACATATTTCATATATGCCTCATATAGCGCTTTTTTTTCCAATTTTTTTCTATGCAGCAATGCAGTTCCTATGTTCTAGAGTAATCATTCTTGGTAAGTTATGGTGCAAACCTTAATATTTTTGATTTCTATACTTTCTTTGGTTGGCGCCTATTCACACTAGCTTAGATGTGCTGGTCCTTTTCTTGTCTATTTGTATTAAGCTTTTTGGACATGTGCACTCACTCCCAAAAGCCACAGGTGATTTTAATCAGATTAGCTGGTCTATTCCTGCCCCATAAATGTAGGCTTTTTGCCCAAGAGAGGTGACATAACAGGATAGTGACCCAATTGACGAAAGACAACGTGACGTGGTAATTGGGCATACATATATTGGCCAATCTATGCGCTAAGAGCCTTCATCTTTTCATAGCAATTTTTGCAGATACATATTTCATATATACATCATATAGCGCCTTTTCAAATATTTTCTATGCAGCAATGCAGTTCCTATGTTCTAGAGTAATCATTCTTGGTAAGCTATGGTGCAAACCTTAATATTGTTGACTTGCAATATAACGCTATTTTATTTAAAAGTACAAAATTAAAGGAATAGTGTGATTGAATAGTATGATTGCGTACACTTTTAAATATTTTAATATACAAAGGTTAAGTACATATAGGGGTTAAATAATATAATGATTAAGTATATATAAAGATTGACTACATACAGTATACTGACATCATCATCAAGAGGCTTTTAAACATCCGTCTGGAACATCAGAGAAGCAACACCAAGACAGAGAACCCCTGGGAGATTCACTACACTGCATGGGCGTCCCTAATTATGCAGGTATGAACACACTGTACATGTACAGGTATCCCAGTATTTGCATCTGTCTTAGTCATGTTTCTCTGGTCTCTTATAGTCATTTACACTATGTAGTAATTCAAGTTTCACCCAGCCCTTCAAGTGGCCAGCTTTCAAAGTAGGATGAATCTGAGATATTATGCAGTCGTCAGACGAGGGGCTATAAACCCTTAGAATATAAAAGCCACAAGGATTTAGATAAAACCACCACAGACAGAGGTTAAGTAAACCGTAAAGTTTTACAATCACAAACAACAAACATTGAAGCTTAGAACTGTTTGTGAAATCAATAAACAATCAGTTTTCCAGATTGTGTCAGGATAAGCATTTTCTTTCACATCTGTAAATATTTTACCAGAAATGCAGCTATGTAATTGTCTGAATGCATTCTGTATATTTCAGTATGGATTCAGAAGAGCCATTTGTATATTCGCACTACACTATTAACAGCATTCATCTCTATATTCAGCCGTTCTTGAAAAACTTGCTTAACTCATAGACTACTCTGGATAATCATGACAATCTTCTTGACCAGTATCTATAGGTGAGTAATGTTAAAACTAGCTGCTACTATGTATTCCGGAAATAAAAGAGAGAACTGCAAGAATGTGAAAATGTTCTAAAACATAACTGTGACCATGTTCAATGTTCCATAACTGTTCTGTTCTGCTGTGTAGCAAATATTGGAGACACAATAGATGATCTGACATCCTTTCTAAAAATTACTTTACAGGTAAAAAGAGCATATATTATTATTCCTCTTTATTATCCTAGAAAGAAAGAAGGAACATGCAGTCTCCCTCATTCAAGTTATCTCAGCCAAACATGATTACATTACATACTCTGCATCTACAAGTATTCAGCTGTCATTTTTTGCTACTGAACACTTCCCATTTGATGCAGCTAAAGTAATGGCTTTCAATACAAGAAAACATATCATGTCAAAAGATATATTACTCTTGAGCTACTGAGCCAAATGAAAAGCATTGCTTTATCAAAGTTATATGCAGTATATTGTGTCCAATGTGATCAACCAGTCAACAAAAAAAGGAGCTTTACAAGTGAGGTCTTTAAAGCACACAAATTTTATGAAGTATTTGCAAACCAGGATGTGGTTTACAAATGCTGGAGTACCTTGGTAACAAATATACTCTTGTCATGACAGACACACTTGCCCTAAATTGTACTGCCTATAACAGCACAGAAGACGTTCCCCCTGATCATCTATTGGCTGTTAAGGAGGAGACAGTGATGAAAGCCTCAGTAACACGTAGTAAAATTGTAAAAGACCGTTTCTCCTACACTAGTAATGCCCATACACGCAGTGCATTGGCTGACAAACATTTCCCCATGGTGGGGAACTTTGTTAAAAAATTTTTTAGTGCAATCAGACACACTTGCCCAAAATTGTACTTCCATAAACAGCACAGACCACGTTTACCCTGGTCATGATGTCGCAGAAAAGAGGTAGACATTGAAAAGGGTTCAGTACCAAATGTGCTCAAAGTAAAGGACCTGGTCTCTTAAGGTACTGTCACACTAAGCGAAATCGCTAGCGAGATCGCTTAAGCGTCAGCGATTTTATGACGCAGCAGCGACATCGTTAGCGACGTCACTGTGTGTGACATGTAGCGGCGAAGTGGCCCCCACTGCGATGTCGCTGATCGTTCATTAATGTTCTGAACCGTTTTTTGGTCGTTGGTGTCCCGCTGGTGAGCCTGAATCGCTGAGTGTGACACCCTTTATGAACGACTTTACCAGCGGCGCAGGCGGGACTAGGTTTTCCCAACGACCGCAGAGGTCGTTATACAGATCGCTGATCGCAGATGAGATCTTTGTGTTTGGAAGCTAACTAGCGACCATATAGCGATCGCACCAACGATCTCCCCAGGTCGTGTCATTGTCGTGATCGCTGGTGCGATCGCTAAGTGTGACAGTGCCTTTAGAGTTATAATGCCCATACATGCAGTGCATGGGCTGTCAACCAGTTCCCAATGGGTGGTGCACATTTTTATATACTATACTCTGGGTATCGTAGACACCTTTGTCAAAAATTGGACTGCCTGTAAGGAAAAGAAATAAAGAATCTGCATCTGTTCAACCAAGTTTGATAACACTTCAGAACTTTTGCAGAAATAAAACACCTAAATTGGTCAAATAACTAGTGATACAGATTCCTTTAAATCATACTAAATCTGTAAACTAATATACCAGAAAATTATGGATGCTTTCACATTAAAGCTCATGAGAAGAAGCAACAATGCAGTCTGAATAACATGATTGTGGACAGGAGACAGTTGAAATAAATCTAAAAGCATTTTTAAAGTGTTCCCTGAAACCTCAAGCTGTCAAAGACTTCCTGAAATTGCAAATGGTTATGTTAACCCTTCAATTTGTTGAGAGCTGTATGCAATATATTCTTGGAAGTCAAACATTTCGTAATTTTTTATGATATGATGGGACCCGCTATGAAGAATCATTTTCTGGAGAATATGACGATCAACAGCAATCATATGTTTATTCAGCCTTTCCAGAAAAAGAAGCTTAACCCATTGAGTACTGGGGAGAATCATTACAATCATTACAATCAACTTTCCCAGGATATAAAGGCAAATAATGTACAAAACAGCTGCTACTATGTGTTCCTGAAATACAAGAGAGAAGTGCACTAATGTGAAGATGTTCGGAAAAAGAACTGTGACCATGCCAAATTTTCCCTAACTGTTCCTTTCAGCTGTGGAGTAAATATTGGAGACACCATAGATGATGACAGAGGGTTTCAACAAAGTAATTTAGAAATAATAAGATTTTTTTATCTTTCTGTTTATAATCCACTCAAAGAAGTTATCGTTTCAAAAATTGATTAAGTGCTCAGCATCTGCAAGAATTCATCCATCACTGTTTTGCATTGAACTCTTACCATTTCATGCAGCCAAAGTTATGGCTCTCAAGGAGATAAACAAATATCGTTGACAAAGAAATATTTGTAATGAAATACTGAGCCTATATAACAGCATTGCTTTATCAAATTTATATGAAGTGTATTGAGTTCAATGTGAGCAACCAGGCAACAAAAAAAAGAGCTTTTCAAGTGTGCTCTTTAAGGTACATAAATGTTATGAAGTCTTTGCCAACAAGGATGTGGTTTCACCAATGGGGGGTACCTTTTTAAATAAATAAAGTATTGCCATGACAGCCCCCCTTGGCCAAAATTCAATGGCCTATAATGGTACAGAACACGAACACGTTATCCCTGGTCATCTAGTGGCAAGTAAGGAAGAGCCATTGCAGGAAACTGAGTTAAGAAGTAGGCCCAATGTAGGAGTGTGGGTCTCTGAGATTTGTAATGGAGTGCATAGACTGACAAGCATTTCACCAATGGGGGGGTACAGTTTTGAATAAATAATCTATGGCCATCAGAGCCCCCTTGGCCAAAATTCAGCAGCCTATAATGGTACAGAACACGTTAACCCTGGTCATCTAGTGACAGGTAAGGAAGAGACATTGCAGGAAACTGAGTTAAGAAGAAGGCCCAATGTAGGGGTGTGGATCTCTGAGACTTGTAGTGCATAGGCTGACAAGCATTTCAGTAATGGGGGTACCTTTTGAATAAATAAACTATGGCCATCACAGCCCCCCCTTGGCTAAAATTCAACAACTTCTAATTAGTGATGAGCGAGCACTAAAATGCTATGTAAGTCTATTGGAGTCCAGAGTATTTTTTGCCGCGATCCCCTGGGGTCCTTTAAAGGTCTAAAAACGTCAGAAAATGATGGAAACACTGCTGAAATGACACAGGGACATCATGGGGATCAGCACATGATGCATTTCTGACTCCTAGTTCAGTTCACATCTGTAAACAATGTTGTCAGAGTTTCATGCCTTGGTTCCTGATGCACCCAAAAACATACCAAAGCGAAACCGAAACTGATTTTGCAGCAAAATATGTGAAAGCACATCCTTTATATGCTAATGACTTGTATATAAGGCAAAATAATTAACCCCAGACCAAAATGTTCCTGTACCACTTGGGATATGCTGCGAAGTAGCATTTTCAAAGCGTATTTGCTACTTTAATATTGATTTCAACCAAAACAAATGCATTCACTGGGAAATGTAATTGTAAAGAGAGTTGAGCGAAACTGGTCGGTCAGATTCAAAAGTTGCCGACTTTTGCCAAAATCGGGTTTCGTTGGCCGAAACACGACCATAGTGTGAGGTCGGCCATGCGGCTGTCGAAACGAGCGCCAAAGTCGAGTTTCCCATAATGCTTTCAGGCGCCTTTTTCCAGCCAATGAGCAAGGACGTACACTGTGGGCAATGAGATGACATGTGCAGCATCCACCACCATCTTAGAGAAGGGCATTGCAGTGATTGGCTTTGGGGGGGCATCATAGTGTCTATAAAAGCCCGGACCGCCGACCGCCATTTTACTTCTGCTGATCTTAACAGTAGGGAGAGGTTGCTGACGCTGTTTATCAGTAGGGAGAGCGGGCTGGAAAGAGAAGTTCTTATGTGCTTGTGCTGCTAGCAATTGTGCTGTACAGTTAGTGTGCAGTGACAGGGGAGGATTTTCTTATGTGCAGCAGCGCTGGTTATTAGGCTGCCTTCTAGCTGTATTGTGTGTACACTGCTGTGCAAACTGCTTTTTACACAGCACTGATACTTTTATTCTTTTTTTCAGCACAGTTACTGAGCTTTTCATGACACTCCCTTATACTAATTAAAGTACCACAGGTCAAAGAGTATTTTTTGGAATAAAAAAATCAACAATTTTATTACATCAAAATTTAAAATACATACAATGAGAGAGCAACTCACTAAGCAGGCTAGATAATAGAGGGAACTATCAGACTATATAATGAATCAACGGAACATGATGTGCATATATCATTAGGCAACACCTGAGTAGATTCTATTGCTGAAGTGTACAGCTCCCACTCATTAATAGAAATAATGTCCTTCACAAAGAAAGGAATTCACATATCCCAGTGAGAAATCTGTAACATCACATACATAATCATCCTACTATATCGCCCAAAGTGCTAAAGTGCATAAACCATAAAGTGACAGTGCACACTAATGTCTGTACTTGCATCTAGGTTAATTCAATGAAGGAGTCCCCCCAGGCCTGCCGCCTCAATGCACATTTCACCTCTTCTTCGTCAGGAGGCGTGGCCTTAGTTAGCTCTGGTAAGCCTATATATAAGGACCAGTATCCAATAAAATCCCTGAATACGTTCTATACTGGGTCATATAACGGAGTCTGTATCAATAATGACCTGCAAAAGCACAGGTCATTTCCTCTCCTGCCCCTACGTCATTACACATCCTTAAGGTCAGATCATGGAGTGGTGCATGCGCGAAACCAGGTCTGTCTTTCAATAAGGGAATTTCCTTCAGTGCTCAGAGAAGCACGCAACTTGGTGCTGCTAAGCAACCAAAGCCACGTACCTCCCTCTTGAGCACGTCAGAAAAGCCCAGACATGGCCCGTTCCGGTCATGCGCACTAGATCACAAAACCAATCAGCCCATCTCAAGAATATCACTCAACTGCAAGGGTATCGAAGGACGGCACTAATACCACTACAATACATCTATACCACTATCAATGTTGTACAAATAAACTAGATAAATATTTTTAGTGCCAATATTATGTGCTATTATTTATGCTAAAAATCTTTTCTTTAGACCTCACTAGATTCTTCTAATGATGTGAATGATATGCTGTATAATCAAAATTATCAATTAAATACAGTGGTGACTACCATGTTCTATGACATGATTATATCAAATTACTATATAAAAAATAATTAAATAAATAATCGTTCAAGTGATACTGCTAATAAAGTGCAAAAGTGACAAACTACCATATACTATGACATAATTGTACAAAACAATAAATATTGTGTAAAATATACTTCAAAATACATATGACAGCATAAAAATAAAAATAATAAAAAATAAAAAATAAAAAAATGAAAAATAAATAAATAATAAATAAAAATAAAAATGAATACAGATGTAAAATAATAATAAAGTCCATTCTTCTTCACAGCTTGCATCTAGAGCAACACCAGCCACCTCCAATGGATCCCACCGATCACCACCAACATCCTCCAGACAGAAAGGTAAGTATTTGTAAGGTCATCCATAAGAACAAAGACACTCTAATATGACATAGGTTAGAATCTATAATAATAAAAATTAATATTAGTAAAAGCGAAACATAAAAACCACCAAAGCTAAAAGAGATACCAGTTTTACAAAAAGGATCCAAACCCATGGTACCATATATCTGCTGGTATTTTGAGTACATTTTCCCAAACATGAGGAAGTATGGTGGAAGAGGACGTGGGGGGCAGCTGTTATTCCCCATTGACTTGCATTGGGGTTGGGTTTCGTTTTTTTGTCGACCTCCGACTTTTGCCGCGAGCTAGTCGGCCGACTTTTGCGAAAGTCGGGTGGTCCGAAACCCGACTCGACCCGAAAAAAGGCAAAGTCGCTCATCTCTAATTGTAACATTTAACAAGCCTTGCTGGCCATGTGGTGTGGGACACATAAGCAGACCCATCTTCCTTCATTTATGAAGGAGGGACTCTTAAAGTCACAGAGGCTATTTTTACTGGTGCATCAGGCGACATTAATCTTGTTAAAGGGCCATTATTAAACAGTGGTTCTCCTAAACTGTTGTAGCCTATGCTGTGGGTGGATGGGCTGCCAAGAATTATGACGCACCCCAATACCCCTTTCATAAGAGGTCCAGGAGGGCCTCCGTAAAAAATGTTGCATTGAATGCAAGGCCTGCCCTGCTACCAATTTATATGCACCCCCAGTAAGCCTTTGAAGCCACAAAGTAGATGGGCCCCGTAAAATCCACATCACCATATTCCCTTTGTACTCCTGTACACTTTTGTTTACACAGTGACTGCAATGTCTGCCCTGCTGCAAAGTCTTATGCACCCCATTACGTCTTGGAACCCACATACTGGATGGACCCCGTAAAATCCATGTCACCATATTTCTTTTGTACTCCCGTACTCTTTTTTTAAACATTAGCAGCAATGTCTGCACTGCTGCATAGCCATATGCACCCCATTAAACCTTTGAACCCACATACTGGATGGACCCCGTAAAATCCACGTCACCATATTCCTTTTGTAATCCTGTACTCTTTTGTTTAAATAGTGACAGCAATGTCTGCCATGCTGCAAAGTCATATACACCACATTACGCCTTGGAACCCACATAGTGGATGGGCCCCATAAAATCCATGTCACCATATTCGTTTTGTACTCCCGTACTTTTTTTTAAACATTGGCAGCAATGTCTGCACTGCTGCATAGCCATATGCACCCCATTACACCTTGGAACCCACATACTGGATGGGCCCCATAAAATCCACGTCACCATCTTCCTTTTGCACTCCCGTACTCTTTTGTAGAGATGAGCGGTGTTTGAAGCGAACTGTTCGCCAATTTCAAATTAGAGCTGTTTTGAAAAAATCCGGCTGTTTGAGGTTATGTTCGATAACTGTTTGTGCACCTAAATTGTCACTGGATTTTTTCACAGTAATGCTGAGAATCACTGTTAATGCACAGTTTGAGTGTACAGCGGGGTGGGGGGAGGGGCATGGGATGGATCTCTGCAAAAATATTGAAGATCTCCATTTTTTTTCTCTTTCCCGCATTTCCAGTGGGCGGTGCAGTCTGTCAGCCTATCAGCAGCGCACACACGGAGCGAAGTACTTTTTTTTCACACAAGCAAGGGCTTGTGTCATTGGCTCTGTATGTCAGATGTCCTTTCCCTATAAGAGCCAGCCATTTCTCACCTCGCCACCATTTTCTCACTGCTGCAGCACAGTGTTAGACGGCACTGCTGCTGCTGTGAGTGCTATCTTTCTAACAGTGACTGTGAAGCGAATTTGCAGTTAGACAGGAAGGTTTAGGGAGTAGGGAGGGACTAGTTTGTAATTGCAGCCCTTTTAAGGGCTAGGTTACATCAGTTGCTATCACTTTTTGCCAGCTCCACCAGCGTTGAAATACTCGTAATTTTTGGCTGCATCTTGCCTGTAATATAATTGTGGGCATTAGTAGCAGTCTGTGGTACTAATTGTATTAGGCCATCTATACAAAGCTCCCCCAGCATTGAAATACTCATAATTTTTGGCTGCATCTTGCCAGTAAAATAATTGTGGGCATAGTAGCAGTCTGTGGTACTCATTGTATTAGACCATCTATACAAAGCTCCCCCAGCATTGAAATACTCATAATTTTTGGCTGCATCTTCCCTGTAATATAATTGTGGGCATAGTAGCACTCTGTGGTATTCATTGTATTAGGCCATCTATACAAAGCTCCACCAGCGTTCAAATACTAAGAATTTTTTGCATCCATCGTTTTTTATGCAAACAACTCCAGAGTTGTCAATTAGGTAGCCACCAAAATGATTTGGCAAAAGGCCTGCTGCTGGTGGAAAGGGGAATAGGCGTGTTGGGAAGGGAAAAAATGGTTGTGTCCGTGGGGTAGCTTTTAAAGCAACAGTAACATCTGCAGAAGAAAGACCATCTTCCAGCCAAACTAAGATGTCTACTTCTTTTAGTGGACAATGTGGTACGATCCCTTTCTTATGGGCATGCCCATCGATATAAATTCCAGATGAGGCACAAAAACAGCAGGTGCTTCAACAGATATCAAGTGCTCCTTTAAGTCGGCTCTACTCCACCTCAACTTCAACATCACAAAAACTCCAGTCCTCAGAGGTGTCACCCCAATCGCACTTGCTTCCTCACAGCTCCCTAGTCTCCAGCTGCCCGTCTGAGTATGGGGTAGAACAGATGGTTGAGTCTGCAGAGCTGTTTACTCATACTATAGCCTGGGAATCAGAGGTCGTCTCCACAGCTTCTGTGAATCCAGACGAGGAAATGATCTGCACTGATGCCTAGAATGTTTATGAGTCGGATCCAGAACCAGATGAAGAAGGTTCTGAGCATAATGTAGACCCTCGTTCCCAAACTGTAACTCCTGTTGGTGGAGACAATGAGGAAGACGATGATGAGACTCAAATACCTGATTTGAGCGACAATTTGAGTTTTGTGTCAGGGCAGGAAGAGGTTGGCTCTGAGGACGACGGGTGTGAGAACACACAGGGTGATGATGACGAGGTTGCAGATCCCACTTACTGTCAACCCACAGTTAGACAGTCAATGAGGTCAGCAAAGGAGGAGGAGGAGGATTCGAGTGACGATGAAGTCAGGGTGCGCCTTCCTGGACAGAGACGTAGTACTGGAAGCACGTCACCAACTGCATCCTCAACCACAACTCTGCCTCTGACCACAAGTCAAGGTTGCTCTTCAGGTCGCATGGGTTCTAAGCCTTGCATAGCCTGGGCATTATTTAACATCGATAAGGATGACCCAACTCGTGTTATCTGTAACATTTGTGACCAAAAGCTAAGCAGAGGCCAAAAAATCCATGGTTTGAGTACTTCATGCATGAACCGTCACATGGATATGAAGCATAAGTTGCAGTGGCAAGCTCACTGTGCTACAATGCGGCCTAGCGGGCCAGCCCAACCACCATCTGCCCCATCTTGTGCATCCGCGACCGCGGCCTCTTCATCCTCTGTGACTGGGGGGACAGCAGTCAGACCTGTTTTGAGACTCAGACCTGGCACCTCTTTACAGGCAACAGCCAGTCTGATTGGCAGGTCATCAGTTCATTTGGAAGTGGAAATACCAGCTGGTTTTGAGCGCTCTCCGACTTCGAGAGCACTACCTTTGGATCAAGGCAACCTAACTTTTGCACCTGCATCTTCCTCACAGACCGTCAGTTGTCCTGGGACACCCTAATCAACTCCATCTACGCACAACAGCCAGCCATTGGTCCCTCAGATGTGGACAAGTAAAATACCATTTCCTCCTAGCCATGAGAAAGCTAAGAGGTTGAATTTCACATCTGCAAGCTCTTGGCTGCAGAAATGATGTCTTTCCGCCTTGTGGACACAGAGGATTTTCGAGACCTTATGTCCGTCGCAGTGCCCCAGTACCAGATGCCCAGTCGGAACTACTTCTCAAAGAAAGGTGTGCCTGCGCTCCACCAGCATGTCGCACACAACATCACCGCTTCTTTGAGAAACTCAGTGTGTGACAGGGTGCATTTCACCACAGACACTTGGACGAGTAGGCATGGACAGGGGCATTACATGTCGCTGACTGGGCACTGGGTAACTATGGTGACAGCAAGACAAGGGGTTGCTGTCCAAGTCTTGCCGTCCCCACGAGTTGTGTGTCAATCCTCTTTATCTCGAAGTTCCTCCATTGCTTCTGCCTCCTCAACCTCCTCTCGGTCCTCCAACTGCACCCAAAGCCTGTCTGGTCATGCCACGGGCTTTCTAACTGCACAGAAGGGATCCTGCACACCTCCTTGCTATGCTGGCAGAAGGGCTCAACGTAATCAGGCGGTTTTTACGTTGAAATGTCTGGGAAATGTGAGTCACACAGCTGAGGAGTTGAGGTCAGCTCTGGAGAACCAGTTTCATGAATGGTTGTCTCCACTGGACCTGCAACCAGGGAAGGCCGTGTGTGACAATGCCGCAAACCTGGGTGCAGTCCTTCGCCGGGCAATGTCACATACGTGCCTTGTATGGCTCACGTGTTGAACCTGGTTGTCCAGCAATTTTAGCCCACTATCTCGGACTACATGGCCTTCTGCAGAGGGCACGGTCGCTGTGTGCTCACTACCACCATTCGCATCCCACAGCTCAGCGACTTACATCTCTACAGAAGTCGTTGGGCCTGCCACTTCACCGGCTCACATGCGATGTGCCAACATGGTGGAATTCAACTCTGCACATGTTGCAGCGACTGTGGCAGCACCGACAAGCCCTGGTGCAATACGTTCTCAATTATAGCCTGGGCCAACGAGATCCAGAGGTGGGGCAAATCACGCTGGAGGAGTGGTCTCAGATCAGGGACCTATGCACCCTTCTGCACAGTTTTGAAATGGCCACGAAGATGTTTAATGCTGACGATGCCATTATCAGCATGACTATTCCGGTGATTTACATGCTGGAGCAGATATTAAACAGAATTCGGAGTCAGGTGGTGGAACAAGAGGAGGTGGAGGAGGTAGAGGAGGAGGAGTTGTATGCGGAAGGGCTAACATCTGCAAGGTCCAGACGGTCGGCAGCACCAAGGCGGCTGGGTTGGGAGGGTGGGGGAGAGGGATTAACCAAGGTGCATGGTAGCAGCCAAACTAGTGAGGAAGGTGCAGGAGCCCAGGAAGAAGTGGAGGACGAGCTGGCGATGGGCATGGAAGACTCATCAGAAGAGGGAGACCTTGATCACATTTCTGTTGTGCGAGGTTGGGGGGCGAGGGCAGAGGAAGGAAGCATGATTCGTACCTCGTCACCAACACAACAGGGACTTGGTGCTCCTGGATGCTCAAGACACATGAGTGCCTTCTTGCTGCACTACCTGCAACATGACCCTCGAATTGTCAGAATTCGAAATAATCTTGACTACTGGGTAGCCACACTGCTAGATCCCCGGTACAAAAGTAAATTTGCCAAATTAATTCCTGCCATAGAAAGGGATTCACGCATGCAGGAGTATCAGCAGAGACTGTTGCATAATCTTACATGTGCGTTTCCACAAAACACCAGTGGTGCACGTAGTGAATCTCACAGTTCTAACTTGCCAACCGTGGGACTGTCGAGTCTTCAGCACTCAAACCGTAACAGAAACACAGTATCTGCTGGTGTTACAGCAATTTTGCTGAATCCTTTCACCATTTTTTAGCCCATCCCTTGCAAGGCCACAGGAGACAAGAAGTCAGACACATACTCAACGCCTAGAGACGATGGTACAGGAGTATCTCCAAGTGAACATGGAAGCCATGACTGTGTCACTGGACCCTTGCTCTTTTTGGGCTTCCAATCTGGATAAATGGCCGGAGCTCGCCACTCACGCCTTGGAGATCTTGTCATGCCTCGCAGCCAGCGTTCTCTCTGAACGTGTGTTCAGCGCTGCTGGTGGTGTGCTGACAGATAAGCGCACGTGGCTGTCCTCTGATAATGTAGACAGACTCACGTTCATAAAGATGAACAAATCATGGATCCGCAAGGACTTTTCTACCCCTGTGTCATCCTGGGGAGAGTAAAAGCTTGAGGATTTGGTAAAATCACCTCACCAACCGTTTTAAGCTTTCAAATTACTAATAATTTTTAGCTGCATCTAGGCCGGAAAATAATTTTGTATTCTGTAGCAGTGTGTAGCACTCATTCTATTAGGCCATTAATACTAAGCTCCACCAGCTTTCAAATTAATACGAATTTTTAGCTGCATCATGCCTGGAAAATAACTTTCGGCCTGTAGCAGTGTGTGGTACACATTCTATTAGGCCATCTATACAAAGCTCCACCAGCTTTCAAATTAATAATAATTTTTGTTCTCTCTGAATGTGTGTTCAGTGCTGCTGGTGGTGTGCTGAGTCTGACAGATAAGTGCACGCGGCTGTCCACTGAGAATATAGACAGACTCACGTTCATAAAGATGAGCAAATCATGGATCCGCAAGGACTTTTCTACCTCTGTGTCATCCTGGGGAGAGTAAAAGCTTGAGGATTTGTTAAAATCACCTCACCAACAGTTTTAAGCAACTCTGGGGCACTTGATGCCACTTAAGTGGTGTCTGTGCCCCAAATTTTTGGAAAAAATTAAGACTCTTTTTGGAGTCCACTTGCTGTGTTTTACGTGACGTTAGCATTGTCAATTACAGGTGGGTTGGGTCTTTCCCCACCCCCCTTTTAACCATAAGAAACTACATACACTATGGTTTGGGGTAACACAGATGATTGAGTGTGAAGAGCTGTTTACTCATACTATAGCCTGGGACTCAGAGGTCTGCTCCAAAGCTTGAGTGTCTGCTAGTCAGCGGAGTAGCCACCGGCTGTAGATCTAATTGCAAATTTTTAACTGCCTCTAGCCCAGACAATAATTTTGGGCCTAGTAGCAATGTCTGCTAGTCAATGGAGTAGCCACCGGCTGTAGATTTAATTACAAATTTTTAACTGCATCTAGCCCAGACAATAATTTTGGGCCTAGTAGCAGTGTCTGCTAGTCAGCGGAGTAGTCACCGGCTGTAGATCTAATTACAAATTTTTAACTGCATCTAGCCCAGACAATAATTTTGGGCCTAGTAGCAGTGTCTGCTAGTCAGCGGATTAACCCAGCTGTTAAGCAAGCTACACCACCGGTACTTTGGACACTTAATTTTTTCAAAGGAAATGCTTCGGGACACCGGGACAATCAGTGAAGAGCATCGGGGAGGCACCCCAAGGCACAGGGGCTGTGACTGGCGGTAGGACGCCTTGAGGTGGACCGCCAAGCTCGATCCTTATAAAAGCGTTTTAACTGCAGCAGCTTTACTGGGCGCTACTGGAGCTGGAACTCTATTTTATTATAAAATTATCAAAAACATATACATTGCAATACACATAGAATAGAAATCAAAGAAAACCCAAACTATATCCAAGACACAACTCATAACGAAAATCCAAACCCCATTTGAGGCCAACTACACAGTCCGTCCATTTCCGGAATCTCTCAGGTTTTCTCCCGGGATCCATTTTGGAACTTTGCAGCTCTTTCAGGACCCCCAGCAGGTAAACCCTAAGAAAAAAAAGAAAAGAAAAACCCAAAAAGAAACACCATACATACACATTCATGCACGTACTCACACCTCATTCACGCTCCCTATTTACAATATATACAGGAAAAGAGAAAGCAACCACCTGGCCCACTGCCTTAAACACAATAAGTAAAGCCAATCGGCCACATAAACCCCTTAACTCTAACGTTAACTAAATCAAACACACTGGTTTTTTTTTGTTTTTTTCCCCCCGCCACACCTCAGGTCCATAAGTTCATGGCCTATCAAACACCACCACCTCCCAAGGTCCATTAGTTCATGGCCATAAAACTCAAACACCTCTTTAGGTCATGTGAAGACTTCTTCCTTTCTTTGGGTCCATTTGGGTCCATCATCAGTTCTCACCCAATGCCCAACACCCTAGACAACCCCCGCCCAACCTAAACTACCCCCACCCCCCTATTCAAATACAATAACTCTAACATTCTCTTATATACACACATACTCAAAATTAATGCAAAAGCCTCCTAATATACAAATATATATTACAATAATCTTTAATCATCATTACATTATTCCTCATTAATACTTAACCATATCCTAACCTGCAAGTCCCAAGTTCGGTGCCTGCAAGCCTCAATATCCATTATTATTCCATTACAAAACAAAAAGCTATATTGTGCCATGCAGTAGCCCACCACCAGAAGATTGGAGCCCTAAGAGGCCCTGTCCCTTATTAACAACACATTCACCCTTTCCCTTATAAACTAAAACTGTCCCTACTTCTGTCCCTAACAAACTGTCCCTATCTATCCCTATCTATCCCTACCTAACTAACTTAACTTAACTAACACTTTATCTGTCCCTCACACTGACCCTCCCTGACCCTATCTGCCCCTACTTCTTTCCCTCAACACCCACACCACCTTATGCTATCCCTATCATCATTCACACACAGACCTACTCTCCCTTGAGTGTGTTTTTAAAAGGAGAAGCCCCTCCAAAGCCAAGAGGCCCTCCTCACACCCAGCCTCTCGAACTCCAAAGAACGTACCTTCCCCAGTTCACCCAAGATGTTGCTAACCACCTTGTCCCGGGGGAGGGCTTTCTGTTGCGTTGAAACTAAACACCGTGCAATCCACGTGTAAAACCTGACCACTACACTAACTAGGAATAAAGTGCCCCTCTCTCGGCCACCCAGGGATCTGAACGCCCCATAAACCCACTCGGCGTAGGAAAGGGACGCCAGCCGCGGCCAACGTATGGAAGCGCCCACCCTGTTGTAAACCTCTGCATTAAAGGGACACTGAAGGAGGAAGTGCTCCATGCTTTCCAGCACGTCGCCACACTCCTCACGGGGACAACCCCTATCATCAGAGTTCCTGTACTTCAGGTTGTGCCTTACATACAGTCTTCCGTGAAAGCAGCGCCAGGCCAAGTCCCAAAACTTCGTGGGGATCCGCTTTGAATTTAAAAGCCCAAGCCCCACCTCCAGATCCCGGCCTGGGCAATCCCTGAGGACCAGGGGCTTCTGGAAATGGGTCAACAGAACCCTTCTGTCAAGACATTGTCTCGACATGGTCCTGATTTCCCTCATTTCCAGACCCCACCGGCGGATGACTTTCAGATCCGGGGTAGCGTAAGCCGGGAGATGTCCATGAGGTGTACGGAGATCCTTCACTTGCCCTCCTGTCTCCCATTCCTGGAAGAAGGGCCGAAACCAACCCCTGCAGGAGAATACCCACGGAGGAGCCCTCTCCAGCCAGAGGTTGGAAATATTGGCTTTAAGAAAGGTGTTCACTAAGAACACTACTGGGTTGACCATACCTAACCCACCTAGTCTCCTCGTACGGTACGTGACCTCTCTCTTGATTAGGTTGAGACTATTCCCCCATAACAGCTGGAAGAACAGGCTGTAAACCCGTGTCCAGAGAGGTTCTGACAAGATGCACACACTGCCCAGGTAAATTAACAAGGGAAGCAGAAAGCCTTTAGCCAAGCTAACCCTTTCCCTCAGGGTTAAAGACCAACCCTTCCACTGGTCCACCTTTTGGGCGGCAATCTTGAGTCTGCCCTCCCAATTTTGCTGGGGGTAGTCCCCGGGGCCAAATTCGATGCCTAGAATTTTGGCAGAGGCCTGGGGCTCTGGAAGGGTGCCCGGGAGATCAAAACTAGGATCTCCCCCTCCCAGCCAGAGACTCTCACACTTTTCCCGGTTGATCATGGACCCGGATGCCTCCGAGTAACGCACGACCTCAGACATGACCCAATCCGCCTCTCCTCTCTAGGATACGAAAAGGGAAACATCGTCAGCGTAGCCACCACCCTCAGAGGGGCCCAGAGCCCGCCTGGTCCATCCCGACTCCCACCAACGGTCCACGATCTACCCTAATCAGGAAGGGTTCGATCGCGAACGCGTATAAAAGTGGGCTCAGAGGACAGCCCTGACGGACCCCAGAACCCACCTCAAAAGGGCGCCCTGACCAACCGTTCACGAGCGGGAAAGTCTCAGCCCCTTGATACAAGATCTCTAACCAATTTACAAACCTCCCAGGCAGCCCGTACCTTAAAAGGACAGACCAGAGGTACTCATGGTTAACCCGGTCAAAGGCTTTTGCTTGATCTAATGACAGTAGATACCCCTTCCAGTGACCTGCCCTACCCTGTTCCACTGCCTCTCGGACACCGAGCACAGCACTAAAAGTGCTGCGGCCTGGAACAGAGCAGTGCTGGGCCTCCGAAAGGAACCGGGGTGCAAACTTGACCAGCCGATTAAACAACACCTTCGCCAGAACCTTCCGGTCCGTATTGCGAAGCGCTATGGGACGCCAATTCTCAATGCGGGAAGAGTTTTTACCCTTTGACAGAATAATCAGGGCTGACCTCCACATTGAACCGGGAAGAGTACCCGAGGAAAGACACTCATTAAACACCCCAGTCAAGAGGGGGACCAAGGAGTCCCTAAAGGTCTTATAGAACTCGGATGTTAAGCCATCCGGACCTGGCGATTTTTTGGGCCGAAGCCCATCAATGGCCAGTCTCACTTCCTCTTCCCTGATTGCTTCTGCCAAAACACCAAGAGAGGGATCATCCCCTGGCTCAGGGATGGTTTCAGCCAGGAAAGCCGACATCTCATCCCGATCCAGATCCCTCTTTCCCAAGAGGCGTGAGTAAAAGGACCTGACCACCTCCAGGATCCCTGATTTGGATCTGTTCAGAGACCCCGTACTGTCGATCAATCCTGTCACCATCTTACAATTCACTGACATCTTACAGTTCCTGTAGGGGTCGGGTGAGCGGTACTTCCTGAAATCCCTCTCAAAAACCAAAGATGTGTGCCTATCATACTGACACCTCTTAAGTAGTGTTGAGTGATACGATACTGCAAATATCGGGTATCGGCCGATATTAGCTGTATCGGCCTTTCGATTCCAAATACCGATATTTTCGTCATATCGAATACCGGAATCGGATTTGTCACTGTCACTGTGAGTGTCCGTCGGTCGGGTCTGTCAGGAGTCAGCGGCACTTACCTGGCAGAAGATCTTCGGCGGTCACGTCCTGGACTGCTTGATGGCCGCCATTATCTTCTCCCTGGCGGTCACATGCAGTTTTTCGCGATAACTGCAGTGACTGCAGGGTAATCCCGGCCGTAAACCAGTCCGATGACGTCACCGCCGGGGAAGCAGGTAATCAGCTGTGCTGCGTCGGGATGACAGGCTCTGCCTGTCATTCTGATGTAGCAGAGCTGTATCGTCGTGGGACACTCGTTACTATGGACTGCGTCAGTCAGGTGGTATACTTTTTTTTTTTTTTTTCAGGAGATCGATGGCGTCGCAGGATGAGACTGTAATAAAAGTAATGAAAACTGTGTTTTGTTTTTTTTTATTAAATTAAAAAACTTTTTTATGAACATTCACCCGTCCGGGTAAATCAACAATTTAACTATTTACATACAGGGACCCTGTCCGGGTTATTTATAATTCTTTGGCAGGGGTGTTCCAGGTACCACCTGGTACTCTTCTGATGCTTGCGAAATATCCGAGACACCAAGGACAACCAGGACCTGATGACGTCGTGTGGCCTGTACAGTCAAGTCGTGACCCGCTATCTGGGTCTGTGTGGCCACCTCTTTCATCTCCCTCTGGGTCTGGAACCCTATGTCCCGGACTGAACGAACCCCAGGGGGCCTAACAGGTGACGGGTACGGGCCAGCTATACTTATCATGTCCATAGCTGGGGCTGCTGAGGAGACCACTGAGGGAGGCTGGGGAGATTTACGGCGTGGGGTGGGCACTTTTGCAGAGGCCTGGATGTGGGAGGCTGAAGGCTCCGAGGGTCTCACAGGTTCCTGACACTCTGGGGAGTAGGGGTCGCACCTGGTAACATTTAGGGCGTACCATCCATTGTAACCCCAGTGTCGGGTGTAAGTCACCAAGTCTCCTGGCAACAGGTCCCTCCCCGGGTGTCCTTCTGGGAGGTGAGCCTCCACGTCCCGCCGGTTCACAAAAACTTCTAAATAAAGTCCAGGCTCCTGGATCAAGCCCCAACCACCTTTCAATTTAAAGCTCCGTACTGCACCCTTACGCCGCGGCTCCCACAGGGTTCCTTTATCTTTTCTCATCCGGTCCCTATCTGCCCGGTCCTTCTCCAGGTTACGTTGCCGAAGCTTTTGGGTTTCTCGCTGCTCCCTTTGTCGCTCTGCTTCCCGCTCCCAACGTCTCCACTCTTCCTCCTGACGCCGGTTGAAATTCTCCTCCACCAGCAGCTCCATGTCTCCACCATCAAACTGCAGCTTACAGTGTCCGGTTTGCGGCAGCTCTCCTGGCGCCCCCCAGTCCTGGCGGCGCTCACCTGCGGAGGAAGCAGCCGGCTCTGGAACAGATGACAGTCGGGGATCCGGTACAGGCAGGTAGTGCTCTGGTGCCTGCGCGGCCTCCTCCATGAGGACGGGTGTCGCTTCTTCTGTCTCAGCGACGGGGGCAGACAGCGGGATCTGGGGTGCTGCCGGTGCAGAGTTTTTTGCAGGAACGGGTGCCTCCACTGTGACAACGTCAACCGGATCACATTGCAAGGGCTGGGATGCCCGCACGGACTCCTCTACTAGAACGGGTGCCTCACCTTCCGGTACAGACACTTCAGGTAAGAGGGATTGGCGCCGTTCCAAGTTTAGTTTTAGGGCACGCCAGCTGGCTTCCATCCTGGCGACCTCCTCCCGGTGCCGGGCCAGGCCTCTTAGGGTATCCTCCGCTTCTTGCAGCGTAGGAGGGTTTCCAGGCCGGGTGCCCAACGGTGGTTCTGTGGCGATCGGGTCGCTTCCGTGGGGGGAGAGCTCTGACTGCTCCATCCCTTCACACTTCTGCTCGTGTCCATTAGCCATCTCTGCCAAGTCACATGTGTCATTAGCATCTGGAGAGGGCCCCTCTTTTGTAGGGAGGCGGGACCTTCGTGTTAGTTTCCGCACACTGAGGAGGATGAGGAGGCGGAACTGAAGAGCTGTGGGGCACGATCTTACATTGCAGTACCATTTACAGTGGTCGGCCATCGTTTTCGCGCCACTGAGTGAGTGTACACCCACGAAGAGCACGCCCTTCTTCTTCACCAGTGCCTCGTCGTGACGCAGATATGGCTGAAAAATGGCAAATACATTCTCTGATGATTTTAGCAATTCTCAAGCACAAAACCAGTTCAATTCAGGCACACAGGACTCGCTTATAGCGAGCTACAGAATCCTGTTTGTGACGCCCAAGTTGAGTCGCACAGAGCCAGAGGTTTTGGGGTACTCGGCACCGAGCCCGTCGACATCTATGGGGTATGTCACGGCTTTACCCGGCAATTGAATCAGAGTCTATTTTACTATGTAGAAGTGTATAAACTATAAATATATGTATATATATATATGTCACAATGACATGTAATATATATATATATATATATATATATATATATGTATATCTATGTGTGTATATTTTGTGTTTACAACGAAAGAAAGGGTTTTTTTTGTTGCGATATTTTGTTCCCATAGACTTACATGGGACTTCCGGTATCAGAATCGGATATCGACGATATTTAGTGATATCGGCGATACCATTTCGATACGATATTTTTAGATATCGAGCAGTATCGCTCAACACTACTCTTAAGCAAAGACTTCACTCTGGAGATTTCCTCACGCTCACCTCCAGTCGAGACGAGCTGCTCGAGTTTCCTCCCCAGAGCCTGATACAAGCGATGCCTGTTCAGACTCCTGAGGCTCGAGAGCTGGCGGAAGAACCCCGCCACCCGCTGTTTGAAGATCTCCCACCACTCTGACTTACTACTATAGAGATCCAAAAGAGGTACATGGCTCTGAAGAAAATCCTCGAAGGATTGTCTCACGTCCGCTTCTTCCAGCAGGGACGAATTCAGCTTCCACAGCCCTCTTCCCATCCGGGGAGTCTCTGCAACATTCAGAGAAAAGAAAATTAGACAGTGATCGGAGAACTCCACCTCAACGGCAGACACAGCAGAAAAGATGGCATTTAAAAAAAAACTGTCTATTCTTGATCTACAGCTACCCCTATGATAGGTGAAACCCCCGTGGCCTGGGTGTGCCGGATGTGGACATCCACCAGGCGAGCTTCACTGGCTATGCTATTAAGCGCGACGCTGTCATAAGCCAGGCGATCTCCAGGACCCCCCGGTCACGGGACCTCGTAATGGTGTTGAAGTCCCCACCGAAGACCACCTGTCGGCTTGTAAAAAGAAAGGGCTTAATCTTCAGGAAGAGACATTTCCGGTCCCACTTTGACTGTGGGCCGTAGATGTTTATGAGCCGCAGCTCTTGTCCCCTCATGAAGACGTCAAGGACCAGGCACCTCCCCATTTCTAACTCGATCACTCGTCTGCATTCCACATCTGCAGTCTTAAAAAGGACTGCCACCCCGTTATACGGCTCGGCCGCAAGAGACCAGTATGAGGGCCCGCACCTCCACTCTCTCCATGCTTTATGTATGGCCCCCATGTCAGTTAGTCTGGTCTCCTGCAAAAATAAAATTTCAGCCTCAATTCGGGTGAGAAAATCAAAGGCCGTAAATCTAGCCGCATCTGACTTAATGCTGGTGACATTAATGGACGCCAGCGTCAACGGGGCGAGTTCAGCCATCATGAGTGATCAAGTTCGACGGCCTTCTACTTACCCACCCCGCTCCCACCACCCTCTGGGGAGGAGTCAGAACCCTTCCTCTTTAAGGTAGTCGAGGTGTCCATTCCTCCTCCCCTGGTGTTCTCACCTCCGGACTCCGGGTCTGTCCCCCCCTTAGGAGAAACAACGTCCCCTAAGGGTTGGACTCCGCCATCCCCTGAAGGACCCCCCGATGCCGCCCCCGGCCCCTTGCCCTCGTCCGGCGACTCTTTAGCAGAGTCTCCGAGGGCTTGGAACCGGTTGGAGAGTGTGATCAGAGGGGGAACGGTGGGCCCTTCCGTTGGTACACTCACGGTCGGGGGTGGGGGGATTTTGAAGACTTGTTCAGCCTCCTCCTCCCCCTCCTGTTGGTATGTTTTTTCCCACCCATTGATGTTGTAGGCTGCTCTACGACTTCCTCATCAACACTTTCATATTGAGAGGAGCTGTCTGAGTCAGCCGCTTTATCCTCCCTCTCCATCCTCCTGATCTCCTCGTTCACCGCTTCCTCCCTCAGGGCCTCAGAGGCTTTAGCCACCAACCTAGAGGGAGGAGCAGGCACCAGCCCGGCTACCCGAGGCTCCACCTGCTCCTTACCCCCATGGCAAGCCACCTGCCTCCGCTGATATGAGGGGCCTCTAGTGACCTTGCCTTTCCTCACCGGCCCCTCAGCCCCCTCCCCGCTACCACCGCCCGCCACGAAGGAGGAAGCCACGCCGGAGGTTTCCCCCCCACGGTCTCCCCCCACCGGGCCCGCAGCAGTATTAGAGAAGGAGCGAGGGCAGCGGCTATATGGGTGGCCAAGGTCACCACACAGGTGGCACCGAAAGTCCTTACACGCAGTGGCGAGATGACCCACCCCGCCACACAAGGCACATTTCTGCACCTTGCAGCTTGCGCTGAAGTGGCGGGGATCGCTGCACTTGTGACAGACCTTCGGCTGCCCCTGGTAGAAGACCAGGATCCTGTCCCTTCCCAGGAATGCCGAGGAAGGGATGTGGGTGACCGTATCGCCCGAGACCTTCAACTTAACCATGAAGGTCCAGCCCCCCGACCAAATACCAAATTCGTCCCTGTTTTTCTTTGGGACCTCGGTGACTTCCCCATAACGGGAAAGCCACGTCATTATGTCCACGCCTGAGAGTGACTCGTTACATGTCACCACGGTCACTCTCTTGACGGAATTTTGGCGAGACACCGCCTGCACGACGAAGCCTCGCCATCCGGGCTCCCCCTTCACCAGCTCATAATTCGACCAGAAGAGCTCAATCGCCTCTGGCAGAACGAAGCTGATGTCAAAGAACCGGGCCTCTGAGGGATGGATCAGGGCAAAGATGTCATCCGCCCTGAAGCCCATCTTCAGGAGGAGCTCCACCACCCTGCTCCTGGGTGGGCAAGCTTCACTGCCCCCCCACCGAAGACGGACCACATTCCTCCTCACCGGCCCTTGCTCGGTTGTCGGGAGAGACCAGACAGTCCCTCCCTCTCTTCTCTCTTGGAAGACAGCCAAACCATGCCTCTCTATACAGAAAGACAAGTCCACAGTCCTTCCCTCTACTATTATCGATCTTTCTCCCCTTTTGAGGGCCTCCAGAAAACGGCGGTGCAAAACGCCGTCCCCGGAGTCCAGAGGTGAGGAGACCCCCTGAGAACCCCCTCGGGAACCCCCTGACCCCAGCCATGACCCCCGCAAATGAACGCCTGGGTGCCACGTCTGGGGGGGCAGATGGGCCAGCCCCCTCCCCACTCGCACTCGCTCCCACATTCACACCCTCATTCACCCCCCACATTTACTCCCTCATCCATATCACTCATGTCACTCCCACTCTCTCCTTCATTCACCCCCTCATGCTCCACACCCGCAAAAAGCTCTTCAAAAATGTCCACCACACCATCACTATCATCCTCACTGTCAAACACACTAACTTTATTTTCATTTGCTTTATTTTTATTTACACCATTTTTATTTACATTTCTATTTACATTGTTACCTTGCCCTCCTCCTGTTGGGGGCCCAGGCTGGACTCCTGAGGCTTCCCTGTGATTGGTGCCTGTTTTGGCTGCACCTCTGCCCAGGAGCGCTGCCGCCCCTTTAATAGCCCCAGAGCAGAGTGCAGTCAGTACACTCTGCCTGGGCTTGGGAACAGCAGCAGCTCCTGAGATCTCTGGCACCAATTTTTTTTTTTTCTTTTCTTGTGCTTCCTAGGGCAGGGACGGACTTTGCCACCGCACCCTGCCCTCCACACACTTCCCCTGCTGGCTTCACCTGGAGCGCCGGAGCCCCCGCACCACCAGATGACAGTAAGTGGGCTGGGCACCCCGACAACTCCCTACCGGCTTTCAGGGGCGCAGAACCGATGGTATGGGTGGGCGGGACAGAGGGTGGCGAAACCGCCGAGGCCACGCCCCCCCCGCCGGCCGTAGTCACTCCAGGCTGGGCAGCAGCCCCTTTCGAGGCCACACCCACCCCAGATGACACGGGCACAGCGGGCAGAGCTACGACCACCGAGGCCACACACCCCCGCCGGCTACAGTCACTCCAGGCTGGGCTGCAGCCCCCTGCGAGGCCACACCCACCCCAGATGATGTGAGCATGGCGGGCGGGACTGCGGCCGAGGAGGGCACGCCCCCCCTGCAGGCCTCTGCCTTTGCAGGCAGGGCAACATTCAGGGAGGCCACGCCCCCCTCACGGGCCTTCACCGCCTCTGCACCCACCACCTGCTATAGGCAAGGCTGGCCACTCCCCTTTGGCATCCAGCGGTGGCGGGGCCCCCCGCACGGACCCCTTTTGGAGTCTACGTGCCGAGTGCCCTGGCTTCACCACGGCCGCCTCCAGGGGAGCGACCAACACCCTGCAGGTTTTTAGTTGCTGCTTTACAGTAGTATCCGCGCCCTTCCTATGCTTCTGGACCCCCATAAGTGATCCAGATTTAACGGACCCGTGCGTGGGGGGCCCAGAAGCTGCTCTCACCGCCGGAGATGCGGCCCCGGCTTTACTTGTACCTGGTGCTGGGCCAGCCCCCCCTGCCACAGGGGACTGAGCCCAAGCACCACCACCAACACCACCAATACCGGCACCGACCTCCATATCGCTGCCTGAATCTGAACTGCCACCACCAGATGTGACCGCAAGACCCAGGCAGACCTTACTCTCCCCGCTCCCTTGCTGCGGACTCACCACAGGGCCCGAGCTGGGGTGGGCAGCGGGTTCAGCACAACGGGACTGGGCCCCGGAAAAAGGGACAAAAACAAGCTTCTCCTCCACCGCTTGCCTTGCCTTACGCCTCCTCCTACTCTTCCCGGTTGCCTCATCCTCGAGGCAGACCTCGTCCCCAAACAACAGTGTGCCAAACCGTGCTGGAGACTCAATCTGCCTCACTTGCTGTAGGATGAGGCAGCTCCCCTCGATATTACTCCCGCTCCCTCCATCCTCCCCCTCACTCCCACTTTTCTCCATGTCACTGGAGTCCGGTGGGAGAGCCACTTGTTCGGGGGCTATCCCGCTGCGCGATACCTGGGCGCTCTTACCCACCAGGTCCTAGGCGCTCTTACCCACCAGGTCCTGGGCGCTCTTACCCACCAGGTCCTCAGGTGGAGCTGGCTCAGATGGTCCGCCATCTTCCTCCTCCTTGTCCTCCACCTGGCTGGGGCCTCCTGACCCCCCAGGAGACCCACCGGTCAGGGCTCTGAACCGGTCATCGTTCCTTAGCTTTTCCCCAAAGGGGCCGCTTCCCTCCAGGATAGTCTTCCTCCTCTCCTCCAGCGTTCTTATCTCCCCCTTCAGCCTTTCAACCGTGGCAGATACCTCCGCTCTTCTTGAGGCAGGGAGCCGGTTCTTGGCTATTACTTGGGCTCCCCTCAACTCCTTCCGGAGTCTCCTCAGCTGTTTAGCTGCCTACTCGTACTCACAGAGGTGGGCATGGATGCGGGAGGCGTAGATGGTAGCCGGCTCTCCCGCAGCCTTGGAGCCCCAGATGTTAGGGGGGGCTCCTGCTGCACCTCTGCCCGCAGCCTCCTCTCCGGGAGAAGGAGCTGCCACGGCCCTGGCTTCAGGGGTCCCGGATCCTGGAGCCCTGCCGCCCCCCGGGGTCTTTTTCTTACCCATCCCTGGGACTGGCTTGCTGCAGCGTGGGCCTCAAGATGGAGTGTGAGGCCCCCCACCCCCAGCTGGCTTACCGGGGTGGGAGCCAGGGGCACAGCCCCCACGCTCAGTCCCAGGGAAGGTCTCTCTGCCTGGGAAGGAGAAGATCACAGTCCAGAGAAAAAAAAATCCTCCTTCCCAGGCACTCAGCTCCAAGCAGCCTTGATCTCTGCTTCCTCCTCCTCCAGCCACACACCTCTCCACTTCCTGGGTGGAGCTGGAATTACCGCGGCTGCTTGCATGAGACTTGCCGTCCGATAGATCCTTGTAGAAGGATTTAAAGTGTACTCATTGAAATTAGAGAGACAATTTAAATTAAGAAGATTAGACCTGCCCTCCACGCAGGGGGGCTCGCTCGACCCACCAGCATTCAGGCACCAGTATTGGGAGAGGGGGGCTGGCCGTCAGGGTCCACCGCAGCTCTGGCACAAACCCGGCGACACGCAGGTCACACGGGCAGGAACGGACTGGCCGTGTCGGCTTCGCACTTTTTTGGTTTTAGAAGGGCATGACATGCCTATTTCTGTGTCTCCCCTTCCTTTTACTCCTCCACCTCTTTTCTTTTCGCATGACTATATGTACTTGTCACTTTTCCATGTGTTAGTTGTGTCTTGTGAGCAATTTGTCAGCTTTTGGACACCTTTGAAGTGTTTTCTATGAGTTTTCTATGTGTTTCTATGTGTTTTTGTTTGCCTGCCATTTGTTTTAATGGTGTTCGACGGTGTTCGACGAACAGTTCGATGAACAGTTCGTCGAACACACGGCTGTTCGGCGAACCGAACAGAACTCGAACACTACGGGGATAGCTCATCACTACTCTTTTGATTATACAGTGACATCAATGTCTGCCATGCTGCAAAGTCATATGCACCGCATTACACCTTGGAACCCATATAGTGGATGGGCCCCGTAAAAACCATTTCACCATATTAATTTTGTACTTCCTTACTCTTTTGTTTTACACATTGGCAGCAAGGCCAGCCCAGCTTCCTAGCCACATGCATCCCATGACGCCATGGAAACCACATACTGGATGAGCCCATGAAAATCCACTTCACAATATTTATTTGGTACATCCAGAAGTCGCCAATGATCGACATAAAAGGTTTAAGTTAATCTACTCAAGTAATGAGTAATGGGGCTTTTATGCAAGATTTTCAACATACCAAAGTAAATGGCATTTGCACGCAGGGATGCCACTAGGAATTTCGGTGCCACATAATGTCAAAATATTCGGAGCCACCTTGAGACTCAGGCTCCACCCCAGCTCCACCTTCACTCCTCGAACTGTCCACAGTCAAAAGATTATTTTGGTTGCCACCATGACAAGGTAGACTCTTTTGGCCGAGCTCTACTCTACTCTAACCTATTAAACATTTGTTCAAATATCCAATACAATTTAGGTAATTTTTTTTTCAATTTTAAAATTCTGTTCATTTGGAAGCCCAGATACTGGATCTAAATGTGCAGCTGATAACACTGAGATCCATAGACAATATGGAAAAGAGTCTTCTGCTCACTGAGCAGAAGCTCAATAGGATAGATGAGGAGGCAATGCTAGGATGGAGCTGCAGGACAGTGAAGCAGCAAGCTGGGTGACAGTTAGAAGGCGGGGTAGAGGGAAGAGCGCCAGGGAGGCTAGTCCTAATCTGGCACACCCCAATAAGTTTGCTAAGTTGGCAGATGAGGGGGGGTGTCAGTACAGGGGTAGCACTTCTGCAGCAAGGCATGTCCTCTGAAAGCCGGAGGAGTGTCTGCTCCAGTAAGGGGGGAAATAGGAGAGCAGGGCAGGTCATACAGGTGCTGGTAGTGGGGGACTCAATTATTAGGGGAACAGATAGAGCAATCTGTCACAAAGACAGGGATCCTCAAACAGTGTGCTGTCTACCTGGCGCTCGAGTCCGACACATCGCTGATCGGGTTGACAGATTACTGGGAGGTGCTGGTGAGGACCCAGCGGTCATGGGGCACATTGGCACAAATGATAAAATTAGAGATAGGTGGAAGATCCTTAAAGATGATTTCAGGGAATTAGGCTGCAAGCTTAAAGCAAGGACCTCCAACATGGTATTTTCTGCAATACTTCCTATACCACGTTCCACGCCAGAGAGGCAACGGGAGATTAGGGAGGTTAATAAGTGGCTCAGGAATTGGTGTAGGAAGGAGGGATTTGGGTTCCTGGAGAACTGGGATGACTTCTCAGTTGGCTACAGGTTCTATGCAAGGGACAGGCTGTACCTCAATGGGGAGGGTGCTGCTGTACTTGAGGAGAAATTGGCTGGAAGGTTGAAGGAGTCTTTAAACTAGGGACTTGGTGGGAGGGTATTCATTTTATAGGAGGGGAAGACAGTGCAGATAGAGACCTGAGCACAAATAATGAAATTGGGGGTGGGGGTGGGGGTGGGGGTGGTATGGGGGTTAGGGTTGGAACAGTTCATAATTTAAGAAAGAATAGAGGTACAGAGAAAGACATAAAGTGCATGTATACTAACGCCAGAAGCCTCACCAACAAAATGGAGGAATTAGAATTAATTTTGTTGGAACATAATTATGACATGGTGGGGATATCTGAGACATGGCTGGACAAGAGCCACTCCTGGGTTTACAGGGCTATAGTCTGTTTAGAAATGACCGTACAAATAAGCGAGGGGGGTGTGTGTGTGTTTATATGTGAAATCATCCTTAAAATCCATCCTGCGTGATAATATATGTGAATCTAATGAAGATGTAGAGTCTCTGTGAGTGGAAATAAGGGAAGGGGGAAAAATAGTAAATTACTGATAGGTGTTTGTTATAAGTCTCCTAAAATAATTGAAGCAATGGAGAATATTCTCGTAAAGCAAATAGATGAAGCAGCGACTCAAGGAGAAGTCATTATTATGGGGGACTTCAACTACCCTGAAATACATTGGGGAACAGAAACCTGCAGTTCCAGCAAAGGTAATAGGTTTTTGACAACTATGAGAGACAATTACCTTTCGCAACTAGTTCAGTACCCAACAAGAAGGGGGGGCACTGCTAGACCTAATATTAACCAACAGGCCAGACCGCATATCAAATATAAGGGTTGGGGGTCACTTGGGTAAGGCCGGAGTCACACTAGCAATAAATACGGACGAGTGAAATGCGAGAAAAAAATTGCATTGCACTCGGACCAATGTTAATCGATGGTGCAGCTCCTATCATCCGATTTTTTCTCGCCCATTTTATACGTGCGAGTGAAATCGCAGCATGCTGCGATTTGCAGCATATTACGGCTGAGACTCGCCAATGCAAGTCAATGGGTGCGTGAAAAAAACGGATTGCACACGGACCAGACGTGTGAGTTGCGAGAAAAAAAATGCAACAGTTCTCCTGGTGACAGGAAATTCAATGATGCTTTCTCAGGAAGTATTGACATGCAGATTAGCCTGGCACGCTACACTCCTAACCAGGAAGCACGCCTCCACGGAGTAATAATGGCCAGAATCATAAATGTGGAAATGCTCCTAGTGCTGGTGCAGGAAAGGCCTGTTTTGTGGGACCAACTCGACCCCCATTATGCGGACCGCTCCCGCTAAGAGGCAGCATGGAGGTCTGTATGTGGCCACATGGTCCCTGGTTATGAGGATTGGCCTCATGCGGAGCAACAAGAAATTAGTAAGTCGATTTATGGAACATTTGTGTTCACTCTTAAATCTAAAGTTAGAATGCAGGATATCTTATGTGTGTCCTATATTACCCATATTTTATAGGATACACATTTGCTACATCACAGGCCACATTACACTGAGGCCTACATGTTCAAACACATACAATCT
>JARQOD010004922.1:0-51419 GCA_033576555.1 Oophaga sylvatica
TTGGGGTAAAAAGATGATTTTTTTTTAATTTTACGTCTCTACGTTATAAACTTGTGTGAAGCACTTGGGGGTTCAAATTGCTCACCACAGATCTAGATAAGTTCCTTAGGGGGTCTAGTTTCCAAAATGGGGTCACTTGTGGGGGGTTTCCACTGTTCAGGCACATCTGGTGCTCTCCAAATGCAACATGACGTCCAATCTCAATTCCAGCCAATTTTGGTTGGAAAAAGTCAAATGGTGCTCCTTCCATTTCGAGCTCTGCCGTGCGCCCAAACAGTGGTTCCCCCCACATATGGGTTATCAACGTACTCTGGACAAATTGGACAACAACTTTTGTGGTCCAATTTCTCCTGTTACCCTTGGGAAAATAAAAAATTGGTGACTAAAAGATCATTTTTGTGGGACAAAAATAGGATTTTTATTTTCATGTCCGGGCATTATAAACTTGTGTCAAGCACTTGGGGGTTCAAAGTGCTCACCACAGACCTAGATAAGTTCATTAGGGGGTCTAGTTTCCAAAATGGGGTCAATTGTGGGGGATTTCCACTGTTTAGGCACATCTCGGGCTCTGCAAACGGAACATGACACCCATCAATGTCTGCATTCCAAAACTTTATTACTTCCTTTCCAAGCCCTGCAGTGCGCCCAAACAGTTCCCCCCACATATGGGGTGTCACCGTACTCAGGACAAATTGGACAACAACTTTTGGGGTCCAATTTCCTTGGGAAAAATCAAGAATTGGGGACTAATAAATCATTTTTGTGGAATTTTTTTTTTCACACCCAGGCATTATAAACTTTTGTGAAACACTTGGGGTTTCAAAGTGCTCACAACAGATCTAGATAAGTTCCATAGGGGGTCTAGTTTCCAAAATGCTGTCACTTGTGGGGGGTTTCCACTGTTTAGGCGCATCAGGTGCTCTCCAAACGTGACATGGCGTCCAATCTCAATTCTAGCCAATTTTGGTTTGAAAAAGTCAAACGGCGCTCCTTCCCTTACGAGCTCTGCCGTGCACCCAAATAGTGGTTTTCACTCACATATGGGGTATGGCATACTCAGGAGAAATTGCACAACAACTTTATCTGTCCATATTCTCCTTTTTCCCTTGGGAAAATAAAAAAATGTTTGTAAAATATCATTTTTGTGACTAAAAAGTTAAATGTTCATTTTTTCCTTCCACGTTGCTTCAGCTCCTGTGAAGCACCTGAAGGGTTAATAAACTTCTTGAATGTGGTTTTGAGTACCTTGAGGAGTGCAGTTTTAAGAATGGTGTTACTTTTGGGTATTTTCTGTCCCTAAAAAAAATGGCTTTGTAAACTTTGTTGAAAAAATGGGAAATCGCTGGTCAACTTTTAACCCTTATAATTTCCTAACAAAAAAAAATGTTGGTTCCAAAATTGTGCTGATGTAAAGTAGATATGAGGGAAATGTTATTTATTAACTATTTTGTGTGACATATTTCTCTGTTTTAAGGGAATACAAATTCAAATTTGAAAATTGCAAAATTTTCAAAATTTTCGCCATATTTCCGTTTTTTTCAAAATAAATGTTATATCGAAGAAATTTTACCACTACCATGAAGTACAATATGTCACAAGAAAACAGTCTCAGAATCGTGAAGATCCATTGAAGCATTCCAGAGTTATAACCTCATAAAGAGACAGTGATCAGAATTGTAAAAATCGGCCCGGTCATTAACGTGCAAACCACCCTTGGGGTTAAAGGGGTGAAAATACTTTATTCTTATTGTGTGTGTGTTTATTTAACCCTAACTCTAGGATTAGTAATGAAGAGCTGTCTTATTGACACTCTTCATTACTAAGCCTGGCTTAATGTCACCTTGCAATAGAAAGGTGACATTATCCCCTTATTGACCCCACTTCCCACCACTACAGGGCAAGTGGGAAGAACCTGACAAAACTCCAGAATAGGGGCATCTAATAGATGTGCCTTTTCTTGGCAGCTGCGGGCTGCTGTTTTTAGGCTGGGGGGGCATATTCATGGCCCCTTACTAGCCTGAGAATAGCAGCCCGCACCTGTATAGTTTTGTCAGGTTGGTTCAAAAACTAAGGGGGACCCCACGTCGAGTTTTTCATATTCTCCCTGCTCACTGTTGCCGGCAGAGCAGTGAGAATAATGACAGCTGACTTCTACACCACAAGCAGGAGGACAGCAGCTTACAGTAGCAGCTTCTTCCCCGGTGGCCGTCCATGCGCACGGAGGACAGTGTGAACTGTTTCCGTGTGCCGTGTACAGCACGTCTTGCAGACCGTGCGCTCCCACGAACACTGACATGTCTCCATGTTTTGCAGACGGACAGACGGTCCGTGAAAACATGCTGACATGTGCAGAGACACATTCATTTTAATGTGTCTACGTGTGTCAGTGTCTCCGGTACGTGAGGAAACGGTCACTACACGTACCGGAGCCACTGACGTGTAAAACCGACCTTACAAATACTGATGTAAAATACTGACCAAATACTGAATGTGTGAATGTTGCCTTACAGGTCCAACAAAGTGGATGGGATTTATACAAATTTCATGTCCACTGTCTTTTTTTTTTTACGCTGCAAATATTGACCTGTGTTGTGTGTTTCAAGTCTACAACATGTCAATTTCTCTTATTACCTCAGTAAACAATCTTTATCAATATAAATATAGTAAAAAATGTAGTAAAAAAAAAAGAAAGAGAATGAAAAAGTAAATATTTAAAAAATGGGAAACACATAAAAATTTCACATATGTATTTTATTTCTCTATTTGCTTAGAAAAAAAGTGTATATAAATCACAAACTTACTTACATGTGCCCCTAAAACAATTCTGAAAAATAATAATTCATACAGCCATGTCAATCAAAAAAATTCTTAAAATTATGGCCAATAAGATACGGAAAGCCTAAAACAAACAAAAAAAAGCTGATCACTAAGTTGTTACTAGTAGGGTTTTATCGATCAAATTGTGTGAGCCAACTTGCTATGACAACCTAACGCAGGGCTGCTGTAACACTACTACCGTCGCCCCTGCATGGTATCGTCTCCATTCATGCTGGGTCACCAGCTTACTCACCGCCTCGGCCCTCGGTACGGTCCCTGGTGTGCATCTTGCTTCCTGCTCTGTGTGCGCGCCACAGTTCCCGGCTGCATGTGCGCTCCCCTGCTCTTAAAGCGGCAGCGGACGCATAAAGTACATGCCCTCAGCTTGTTGCTGAGATGCATTTAGTATAATTTAGTGCACCTGCAAGATGGCTATCAGCCAATAGCTAGGAGGCATCTTGTATAAAAGACTCCCTAAACATGAATTCCTGGTCCCGGAGCGGCCAGAGTCCTGAACGTTGTCCCTTGGTCCTGGTGCAGCCAGACCTGTTCCCAAGTCCCTGATTCTGGTGCAGCCATGCTTGAACGTTGTCCCTTGGTCCCAGTGCAGCCAGTCATGTTCCCGAAGTCCGCTGGTCCTGGTGCGGTCAGTGCATGAACGTTGTCCCCTAGTCCCAATGCGTCCAGTCCTGATCCCAAAGTCTCCTGGTCCTGGTGAGGCCAGTGCCTGAACATTGTCCCCCGGTCCAGGTGCAGCCAGTCCCTGATCCAGTATCCTAGGCTGGTGTGTCTGAACATAGTGCAAACCAGTGTCAGCGTACCAGACCAGCAGCTGCAGTATCGGGATCTATCTAGGAGTGGTACCTAGCACCGCCATCAGGAACTCCAGTGAACACCAAGCAGCTGCTTAGCTGCACCCCTTCCTGAGCAGGCCCTGTCCTGTGGCACAGTGGGTCCACAAATCCACATGCACCACGTTGGGCATAATAGCTGTCGCAAGGAATTTCAGGGCCCCATACTTGCAAAATTTTTGTGTCCCAAGGCTCCACCCAAGTTGGTGTGGGTGTATAACAATCAGAAACATAGCACTACCGGCTTCACACCCTACTCTCTGTTCTTTTGACGGTCCGGGAAGGAGTTAGCGGAGTTGGAGCCCGAAGACGACTACCCACAGACGGGGGTGTACTCCTGGGTTCAAGAACACAGTCGCCGGCTACGGACTATCCATCGGCTAGTGCAGGACCGGCTGCAGGAATTGGAATATCCTCAAGTCACTCCTCAAAAAGGGACAGCTCTGGAGACTGAGTCTTGGTGAGGGAAAAGCGGCCACACAATAAATTGGAGTGCTGATGGGAGAAAAGGCCAGACAGGGTGAAGCGGCGACTTGGCAACAAGGGTCCCGTCTACAAGGTCCAGCCAGAAATGGAAGAAGGGGCTCCCACTCGCACGCTGCATTGGAATATGCTGCGTCCTTGTATGCTGCGTCCTTGTTTGTCCCGAGATCCCGAACCAGTTAAATTGGCTCCAGTACCCTCACCGGCCGTACCAGTGGTCAATGTTGATGTTGAAGATGAGGAAGATACCCAATTTTCCCCAGGGACCTTGGAAACAGGGCGGGAGCCTAAAATTACCAACATGCCAGTAGTGGCCCCGACTCCCGTTCCTCCCCCAGTGGCTGACACCGTTGTCCCTGCTGAGTTGAGACGCTCTGAACGTTCAACAGCTGGTATACCCCCCGTTCGCTACAATCAGGATGAGTTCATCTGGCAGCAGATTGCACAGGGATTAGAAGATTGTCAACAGGAACTTCAGAAACTCTCGCCTGTGGAATGGCGAGCCAAAAGAGAGGGGGAATGTAATGGAGTGAAGCACAGGAAGAGTCAGAAGGGGGTTAGCTCCTCTGCTCCATGTCCGGAACCATGGTGCTGCACAGCAGGTTTCCCGGGGGGACGATTTCAGATGGAGACAGAAAGCGAGACAGACAGAGGGTGGGAAAGCTTGGTGCGCTGAGCCGAGAGGAGTGTGTGTGGCAGACAGAGGAACAGACAACTGCACGCAAGGGAGGGGGAGGACTCCCTGTGAGAAAGCTAAGACAGGGGATGGAACAGACTTGCTGCTGACTGAGTATGTGAATGCAGAGTCCCCAGAGATTGGAACAAGACTCCCTCCTGACCGCACGGGGACGGAGACTCGCTCGCATAGTTGCAGCAGTCGTAGTGACGGGTCAGAGCCCCTGTCTCCAGGAGAGAAGCTTAACAAAAAACTGAACATTGTCCTGGAGGAGAGACCGTTAGTTTTGAAGCAGAGACTCAGAGCAGGGAAGACTCAGTTGACCCAGTCTACCCCTGCCTCCCACATTAACCCTTGAGAACCCGTTTACCATTTCAAAGAAACTACAGCGCTCACAGAGACGACAGCCCTCACAGAGACTACAAGTGCCGCTGCTGTCGGCACCTGCGTTGGAGAGGACGACCCTGTGAGGGCAAGATTTCTTCAGACTGATTTGTATCCCGAAATTCCCGTTAATTATCGTTATTCTGCTTGACTGATTACTCGTTTTAGACCTCATATGCTGATTAATATACTGTTGTAATATCAGTTTAATCCCCCTATTTTCTCCCTGCAAGGAATAACTTATCCTTGTAAATAAATCCTTCACTGTTGATCTGTCTCTGTTCCGCGGTGACATACCCTGCACCTGCACGTTATTACACTACCACAAGGAAAAAAAGCTATCGGATGTAAGTGGGTCTTCAAAAACAAATATGACTCAGAAGGTAAAGTTCACCGGTTTAAGGCAAGATTGGTCGCAAAATGTACTCGCAAAAGTATGGTGAAGATTATGATGCTACATTTTCTCCAGTTGCAAAGAAAACCACATTCAGAACTTTAATGTCCGTAGCTGCAGTTCAACAGTTGACAGTGAGACATTTTAATATGCAAATTGCCTCTTCAAACAAAGAGGACTTGTACTCTATAGCGCCACCTATTGGAAGTAGCGATCCTACAAGTCACAATCAACCCTTTAACGAGTCTTGTAATATGACTTAGGATAAAAGCCAAATCAGAATCTCCATTTGCAGACACGGTGTTTCGGACTATTGGTCCTCGTCAGTGCAAAGTAGGAGAGATCTGATTTGGCTAGATGAGAGGCTCTGGACTAGGGTCAAGGGGGTAAGGTTTCTCCTTGTGGAGAGTGGCATACCAGCTCTGGCGTGTCGAGGTAAGGAGGCTTATTCGCCGTGCAATGCTCCTCTGGGAAATTTTAATATGCAAATTGCCTCTTCAAACAAAGAGGACTTGTACTCTATAGCGCCACCTATTGGAAGTAGCGATCCTACAAGTCACAATCAACCCTTTAACGAGTCTTGTAATATGACTTAGGATAAAAGCCAAATCAGAATCTCCATTTGCAGACACGATGTTTCGGACTATTGGTCCTCATCAGTGCAAAGTAGGAGAGATCTGATTTGGCTAGATGAGAGGCTCTGGACTAGGGTCAAGGGGGTAAGGTTTCTCCTTGTGGAGAGTGACATACCAGCTCTGGCGTGTCGAGGTAAGGAGGCTTATTCGCCTCTTTACATTTTGACATCAAAACAGTCTTCCTACAAGGTGACATTGAAGAAGAGTTGTACATGAGCCAACTCGAGGGATAGTAAAAAGGGTGAAGAGCACCTTGTTTGTAAAATGCAAAAATCTCTTTATGGACTTAACCAGTCATCAAGAGCATGGAACTCAAAAATGAACAAAGTTTTGATGGATGAAGGATTTAAAAGATCTCAAGCTGATCCATGTTTGTATACGAAAAATGTAGCGAAGGATTGGATGTATATTCTCCTATATGTAGACGATGTAATCATGTCTCATCAAGATGAAAAAGAAATTGCAAAGCTAGGTGAAATTCTCAACCAGCACTTTGAGACTAAGGACCTTGGAAATGTGACATTATCTGGGAATCCAAATCCAGAGAGAGGAAGATGGGAGTTTTCTTCTCAACTAAAGTTCTAAAATTTCCACAATACTAAACCAGTTTGGAATGTCAGAAGCCAAAGGTGCGTCAACACCAATGGACCCATCCTACTTAAAGTTGGAAAGAGAAGAAGATCTGCTACCCAGCAATGAGAGTTACAGACAAGCAGTGGGGACACTTCTGTACATAGCAACCACAACTCGTCCGGATATCATAGCCACAGTCGGAATTCTTTGCAGACGTGTAAGCAAGCCACGCCAAAGAGACTGGAATGCAATTAAGAAAATTCTTCAATATCTTAAAGAAACTCAAAGGCTAATTCTTAAGATATCTGCATCAGGAGATCTCACTCTCAGAGGTTATGTGGCTGCAGATTGGGCTGGAGATTCAAGTGATTGGAAATCAACAAGTGGTTTCTTGTTCTAGTTAGGAGAAAATACAATTTCTTGGTCCAGCAGAAAACAAGTGTCAGTCGCATTATCTACTACAGAAGCAGAATATATGTGTCACGGGTGTGTCGCGGCGGAGATCGTCGCGATTGCACACCCTGACTTCGCACAGCTGAGTTTCTGGTGCTGGGTGTTTTTCAGCACTGAGGGAGTTAATTCTTTCTCTCTCGATGCTGGACAGACCAGCCTCGCCCAGCTGCGATTGATGTTTTGTTAATTAGCTTCCTTCATATACCTGCTGGTCTGCTGGGGAAGTTGCCGGTGAAAGCATTCATTCAGACCAGCAGAGCAGATCGTTTCTGAGAAGACTTAAGCTAAGAGTGCCTGTTGTGGTTTTTCCTCTCCTCGCTTATTGTTTATCTTCTTAACCTTTTGTGTTCCTCTGTAGTGGAAGTTTTGTATGCAAGGCAGTGTTTTCTTTACCCCCTGTCTGTCTCGTTTGTATTTGACTGTGTGTAAGCTGTTGCCTGCCCATTCCCTGTGGTGGTAATCAGGGTCCTTCTCAGGACTAGATTACAGTGGTCAGGGATCTACAGGAGACAGGGTTACGCTGGCGGCCTGGACCTCTGTACCATTAACAGTACCTCCAGGTAGAGGAACTAGTCAGGACCCCAGTTCAGGGTCAGCATAGACCCCGGTCCACCTCTATCCTGAGACAGCGTTTCACGTGCACAGTATAGACCCACAATACATTGGATATTATGTCAGGTAAGACATTGCTGGCAGATTCTACGTATACATGTTGATATTTTCTATAATATGAAATATAGAGTGTTGTCTCATTAGATATATTGTTACTATCATAGAATATATCTGTTATACGTCGTGACATTTTCACCGGCCAATTCTAAAAGATTCTCCACAGCTACCATGGATCCAGTAGCCCAGTTAGCTCAGCAGTTGCAGAGTTTGTCCATGGAGCTGACGGACGTTAAGTCCAAGGTTTTGTACCCCCGGGAGCAAACCAGATCTGAACCTAAAGTGGCTCTCCCGGACAGGTTCACTGGTGGGCGGGACAAATTTTTTACCTTCCGGGAGGCTTGTAAATTATATTTTCGGCTACGGCCTCGGTCTTCGGGGAGTGAAGACCAGAGGGTGGGAATTGTCATCTCGCTCTTACAAGGGGACCCTCAATCCTGGGCGTTCTCTCTTCCTCCAGACTCCCTGGCTCTCCAGTCAGTAGATCGATTTTTTACAGCCCTGGGTCTGGTATATGATGACCCGGATCGGGTCTCCCTTGCTGAAATGAAGTTACGTAAGATACAGCAGGGAGATCGTCCGGCGGAGGAATTTTCTTCTGAGTTCCGTAGATGGGCCACAGATACTCAGTGGAATGACCCAGCTCTTAGGAGCCAGTTTTGTCAAGGATTATCTGACAAATTAAAAGATGTGTTGGCTCAGTATGATTCTCCCCCGTCACTGGAGGCCGCTACGGCCCTTGCTATTCGCATTGATAGACGGCTTCGAGAGAGGTGCGAGGTAACTCCGCCCCCTGTGATGACTCCACCTTCTACTATAGTCCCTCATATTGAGGTTCCCCTGGTTTGTTCTGAGGAGCCTATGCAGTTAGGAGGGACATCGTTTCGAGGGAGGGGATCGGCGGTGCGCCGCAAGACAGGAAAGTGTTACTTCTGCGGGAGAAAGGGACATTTTGTTGGGGGGTGTCCATCCCGTACTTTGCTGAGCAAGGAGTCGCCGGAAAACTGTTGATCCCAGGTTGTGTGGTGGACGACAATCTGGGAGTATGTATTTCGTCCCCAAGTCCGTCTCAGTTTCTCGTACCAGTGGAGGTGGTGGTAGGTGCAGGAACTGAGAGGATTTCTGTTCTTCTGGATAGTGGGGCCGCGGCTAATCTGGTGGACGCTCGGTTTGCCCAGGTGCAAGGTATGCAACTGAGTGTATTGGCCAAACCTATCCCTATATTCTCTATTGACGCCAGGCCTCTCGGTCAAGGTAGCTTTGTGCAAGCCGTGCATAACATAGACCTTCGAGTGGGGGCAATACATAAAGAACTATTGTCTTGTTATGTGTTGGAGGGCCTTCCCACTCCTATTGTGTTGGGACTTCCTTGGTTAACTAAACATAACCCAGTTATTAATTGGCAATCCAGAGAGGCAAGCTATGAAGGATTATATTTCGGAAAGTCTAGCCAAGGGGCATATTAGACCTTCATCTTCCCCAGTGGCCGCGGGGTTCTTCTTTGTGAAGAAAAAAGATGGAGGCCTACGCCCTTGCTTGGATTTCCGTGAGCTTAATCGGATTACGGTCCGAAATCCGTATCCGCTCCCACTTATTCCTGATCTCTTCAATCAGATTGTGGGCGCCAAATGGTTCTCTAAGTTGGATCTCAGGGGGCGTATAATCTGATTAGGATAAAGGAGGGGGATGAGTGGAAGACGGCGTTTAACACTCCGGAGGGACATTATGAGAACCTTGTCATGCCTTTCGGTCTGACTACTGCCCCGGCGGTGTTTCAACATTTTGTTAATGACATCTTTCGCCACCTAGTGGGACAGTTTGTTGTCATTTATCTAGATGACATCTTAATTTACTCGCCGGATCTTGTGTCTCATCAGGAGCATGTGAGACAGGTGTTGCAGATCTTGCGAGACAATAAACTGTACGCCAAATGGGAGAAGTGTGTATTCGCCGTACAGGAACTTCAGGTTTTAGGATTCCTGGTGTCAGCTTCTGGTTTCCGTATGGACCCTGGGAAAGTGAAGGCAGTGCTTGAATGGGATCGGCCAGAGGATCTTAAGGCACTGCAGCGTTTCCTGGGGTTTGCTAACTACTACCGGAAATTTATTCGTAATTTCTCATCCGTTGTCAAACCTCTCACTGACATGACAAAAAAAGGGACGGATTTTTCTAGGTGGTCTGACAAAGCTTGTCAAGCATTTTCCTCCTTGAAAAAATGTTTTGCTTCAGCACCCATACTCATCCAACCTGATGCATCACAACCGTTCATTGTGGAGGTAGACGCATCTGACGTAGGAGTGGGTGCGGTATTATCTCAAGGTCCGTCCCCTGGTAAATGGCATCCGTGCGCTTTCTTCTCTAAAAAATTGTCGTCCGCCGAGAGGAATTATGATGTCGGCAATAGGGAACTCTTGGCCATTAAGTTGGCTTTTGAAGAGTGGCGTCACTTTTTAGAGGGGGCAGTCCACCCGGTCACCGTCATTACTGATCACAAGAACCTGCTGTATTTAGAGTCTGCAAAACGTCTGAATTCCAGACAAGCTAGATGGTCGTTGTTCTTTACCAGGTTTAATTTTGTCGTCACATATCGTCCTGGGTCAAAAAATGTAAAGGCTGATGCCTTGTCTCGTAGTTTCCCGGGGGCCGGGAAGACGGATGACCCGGTTCCTATTCTTCAGGAGGGAGTTGTGGTGTCGGCTGTATGCTCTGAGCTTGAGGAGGAGATATTGGAGGCTCAGGGGGACGCCCCTGTAGGACCTCCAGGGAGACTGTTTGTTCCAGATCAGTTAAGACAAAAGGTTATCGAGGCACATCATAATTCTGCTTTGGCAGGACACCCAGGGAGTAAAGCAACTGTGGATCTCGTTTCTCGCCGGTTTTGGTGGCCTAACTTAACCCCTTCATGACCCAGCCTATTTTGACCTTAAAGACCTTGCCATTTTTTGCAATTCTGACCAGTGTCCCTTTATGAGGTAATAACTCAGGAACGCTTCAACGGATCCTAGCGATTCTGAGATTGTTTTTTCGCGACATATTGGGCTTCATGTTAGTGGTAAATTTAAGTCGATAATTTTTGCGTTTATTTGTGAAAAAAATGGAAATTTGGCGAAAATTTTGAAAATTTTGTAATTTTCAAATTTTTAATTTTTATTCTGTTAAACTAGAGAGTTATGTGACACAAAATAGTTAATAAATAACATTTCCCACATGTCTACTTTACATCAGCACAATTTTGGGAACAACATTTTTTTTTGTTAGGAAGTTATAAGGGTTAAAAGTTGACCAGCGATTTCTCATTTTTACAGCAAAATTTACAAAGCCATTTTTTTTAGGGACCACCTCACATTTGAAGTCACTTTGAGGGGTCTATATGGCAGAAAATACCCAAAAGTGACACCTTTATAAAAACTGCACCCCTCAAGCTACTCAAAACTACATTCAAGAAGATTATTAACCCTTCAGGTGCTTCACAGGAACTAAAGCAACGTGTAAGGAAAAAATGGACATTTTAATTTTTCCAACAAAAATTTTTTTAGCATCAATTTTTTCATTTTTACATGGGCATCAGGATAAAATGGATCCTAAAATTTGTTGGGCAATTTCTCCTGAGTACACAGATACCTCATATGTGGTCATAAACCACTGTATGGGCGCATGGCAGGGCTCAGAAGGGAAGGACCGCCATTTGACTTTTTGAATGGAAAATATGCTGGAATATTTAGCGGTTGCCATGTCACATTTGGAGAGTCCCTGTGTGCCTAAACATTGGAGCTCCCCCACAAATGACCCCATTTTGGAAACTAGACCCCATAAGGAACTTAGCTAGATGCATAGTGATCATTTTGAACCCCCAGGTGCTTCACAAATTGATCTGTAAAAAAAAGAAAGTACTTTTTTTTCACAAAAATTTTCTTTTAGCCTCAGTTTTTTCATTTTCACATGGGCAACAGTATAAATTGGATCCTAAAATTTGTTGGGCAATTTCTCCTGAGTACACAGATACCTCATATGTGGTCATAAACCACTGTTTGGGCGCAAGGCAGGGCTCAGAAGGGAAGGAGCGCCATTTGACTTTTTGAATGGAAAATATGCTGGAATATTTAGCGGTTGCCATGTCGCATTTGGAGAGTCCCTGTGTGCCTAAACATTGGAGCTCCCCACAAGTGACCCCATTTTGGAAACTAGACCCCTAAGGAACTTATCTAGATGCATAGTGATCATTTTGAACCCCCAGGTGCTTCACAAATTGATCTGTAAAAAAAAGAAAGTACTTTTTTTTCACAAAAATTTTCTTTTAGCCTCAGTTTTTTCATTTTCACATGGGCAACAGTATAAATTGGATCCTAAAATTTGTTGGGCAATTTCTCCTGAGTACACAGATACCTCATATGTGGTCATAAACCACTGTTTGGGCGCATGGCAGGGCTCAGAAGGGAAGCAGCGCCATTTGACTTTTTGAATGGAAAATATGCTGGAATATTTAGCGGTTGCCATGTCGCATTTGGAGAGTCCCTGTGTGCCTAAACATTGGAGCTCCCCACAAGTGACCCCATTTTGGAAACTAGACCCCCTAAGGAACTTACCTAGATGCATAGTGAGCACTTTGAACCCCCAGGTGCTTCACAAATTGATCTGTAAAAAAAGAAAGTACTTTTTTTTCACAAAAATTTTCTTTTAGCCTCAGTTTTTTTCATTTTCACATGGGCAACAGTATAAATTGGATTCTAAAATTTGTTGGGCAATTTCTCCTGAGTACACAGATACCTCATTTGTGATCATAAACCACTGTTTGGGCGCACGGCAGGGCTCAGAAGGGAAGGAGCGCCATTTGACTTTTTGAATAGAAAATATGCTGGAATATTTAGCGGTTGCCATGTCGCATTTGGAGAGTTCCTGTGTGCCTAAACATTGGAGCTCCCCACAAGTGACCCCATTTTGGAAACTAGACGCCCTAAGGAACTTATCTAGATGCATAGTGAGCACTTTGAACCCCCAGGTGCTTTACAGAAGTTTATAACGCAGAGCCGTGAAAATAAAATATCATTTTTTTTTCTCAAAAAATGATTTTTTAGCCCACTATTTTTTATTTTCACAATGGTTACAGGAGAAATTGGACCCCGAAAGTTGTTGTCCAGTTTGTCCTGAGTACGCTAGTACCCCATATGTGGGGGGGAACCACTGTTTGGGCACACGTCAGGGCTCGGAAGGGATGTAGTGACGCTTTGAAATGCCAACTTGATGGAATGGTCTGCGGGCATCTTGTTACATTTGCAGAGCCCCTGATGCGCCTAAACAGTAGAAACTCCCCACAAGTGACCCCATTTTGGAAACTAGACACCGCAAAGAACTTATCTAGATGTGTGGTGAGCACTTTGAACCCCCAAGGGCTACACAGAAGTTTATAACGCCCGGGCATGAAAATAAAAAAATCATATTTTTTCCACAATCAGGATCTTTTAGTCCCCAATTTTTTTATTTTCGCAAGGGTAACATGAGAAATTAGACCCCAAAAGTTGTTGTCCAATTTGTCCCGAGTATGCTGATATCCCATATGTGGGAGAAAACTACTGTATGGGCACACGTCGGGGCTCGGATGGGAAGTAGTGACCTTTTGAAATGCCCACTTGATGGAATGGTCTTCGGGCGTCATGTTACGTTTGCAGAGTCACTGATATGCCTAAACAGTAGAAACTCCCCACAAGTGACCCCATTTTGGAAACTAGATCCCCCAAGGAACTCCTCTAGATGTGTGGTGAGCACTTTGAATCTCCAAGTCCTTCACAGAAGTTTATAACGCAGAGCCGTGAAAATATAAAATCATTTTTTTTCCACAAAAATAATTTTTAGTCCCCAATTTTTTTTCCCAATGTTAACAGGAGAAATTAGAACCCCCAAAGTTGTTGTGCAATTTTTCCCGAGTACGCTGATACCTCATATGTGGGGATAAACCACTGTTTGGGCATACGTCGGGGCTTGGAATAAAGGGAGCACTGTTTGACTTTTTGAACGCAAAATTTGCAGGAATCAATGGTGGCGCCATGTCGCGTATGGAGACCCCCTGATGTGCCTAAATAGTGGAAACCCCTCAATTCTAACTCCAACCCTAACCCCAACACACCCCTAACGCCTACACACACCTAACCCTAATACAAACCCTAATCATAACCCTAACCCAACACACCCCTAACCCTAATCCCAACTCTAACCATAAACCTAACTACAAGCCTAACCCTAATTCCAAACCTAACCCTAATTCCAACCCTAACCCAAATTCCAACCCTAACCGTAATTCTAACCTTAGCCCTAATGCTAACCCTAACCCTAGTTCTAACCCTAAGGCCGGTTCATATTGCGTTTTACCAGCCCGTTCAACACGTAGCGTTGACCGGCTGGTAACGGTATAGCATAACGCGATCGCGTTATGCTATACCCGCTAGCGCAGATGAATCAGCAGATAATCAGCCGCGAATCAGCAGCGAAATCCGCCGCGGATCAGCAGCGAAATCCGCCGCGGATCAGCAGCGAAATCAGCCGCGGATCTGCAGCGAAATCCGCCGCGGATCAGCAGCGAAATCCGCCACGGATCAGCAGCGAAATCCGCCGCGGATCCGCAGCGAAATCAGTCGTGGATCCGCAGCGAAATCAGTCGTGGATCAGCAGCGAAATTCGCCGCCGATCAGCAGCGAAATCCGCTGCGGATCGGCAGCGCAATCCGCTGCCGATTAGCAGCGAAATCCGCTGCGGATCAGCAGCGAAATCCGCTGCCGATCAGCAGCGAAATCCGCAGCGGATCCACAGCGAAGTCTGCCGCGGATCAGCAGCGATGTCCGCCGCGGATCAGCAGCGAAGTCCGCCGCGGATCAGCAGCGAAATCCGCCGCGGATCAGCAGCGATATCCGCCGCGGATCCGCAGCAAAATCAGCTGCGGTTCAGCAGCAAAATCCGCTAGGAAAAAAAAAAAAAATTCTTTATTTTTTTTATTTGTCCCTACCTATGATAAAGGGGGGGTTCATTTACTTTTTTTTATTTTGATCACTGTGACAGTTTATCACAGTGATCAAAATAAATTTTTGAACACTGGGGGGCGCACTGCGCATGCGCCGGCCGGCGGGCGCACTGCGCATGCGCCCGCCATTTTCCAATATGGCGGCGCCCATGAAGAGGCCCGGGCGGACGCCGGGCCCGATCGTGGGACATCGGTGGATCGGGAGAGGTGAGTAGGGGGGTCGGAAGTCTGGGGGAGGGGATAGGAAGTGGGGGCAGTGGACCAAAAGAGGAGGGGAGCTGTAAGTGACGGCGGTGACCGATCGCTGCCATCTTTCGGTGGCGGCGGCCGATCACCGCCGTGACTCGGTGTGGGGGGGGTCAGGGCTCGGTCTCCAGCCATGGCAGATGCTATTGCAGCATCGGCCATGGCTGGATTGTAATATTTCACCAATTAAATTGGTGAAATATTACACATTGCTCTGATTGGCTGTTTCACTTTTAACAGCCAATCAGAGCGATCGTGGCCACGGGGGGGTTAAGCCAACCCCCCTGTGGTGAAGCACAAAGGGTCCTGTAACTGCGGGTCGGGTGACCTTTGAGTGACCCCGGTCTCCCGGCCCGCAGGGACGCGATCCTTTCATGACGCCACATAGGCGTCATGGGTCGGATTGGCACAGGTTTTCATGACGCCTACGTGGCGTCATGGGTCGGGAAGGGGTTAAATAAAGAGGTAGTAACTTTTGTCGCGTCCTGTGGGGTATGTGCGCGCTCTAAGACCCTACATACCCGTCCGTCTGGGGCCCTTTTACCGTTGAAAATCCCGGAGCGTCCATGGACCCATCTGTCTATGGACTTCATTACGGACCTCCCTCCGTCTTCAGGTAAAACTGTCATACTAGTTGTAGTTGACAGGTTCAGCAAAATGGCACATTTTATTGCTCTTCCTGCTCTTCCTAATGCTAAAACTCTGGCGCAGGTGTTCATTTGGGAGATTGTGAGACTTCACGGGTTGCCTTCCGATGTGGTGTCGGATCGGGGGTCTCAGTTTGTGTCCAAATTCTGGAGGGCATTTTGTTCTCGTCGGGGGATGCAGTTGTCATTTTCTTTGGCTTTTCATCCGCAGACTAATGGTCAGACAGAGCGTCTGAATCAGAGCTTAGAGACATTGTCTCAGAGAACCAAGAGGACTGGTCTTCTTTCTTGCCTCTGGCAGAGTTCGCTCTTAACAATAGGCGGAGCGAGTCCACTGGTAAGTCCCCGTTTTTTGGGGCATATGGTTTTCACCCCCAGTTTTGTACTTTCAATGGGGGGGGCTCTTCTGGGGTTCCTGAGGAGGAACGATTTTCGTCGTCACTTGCTTCAGTGTGGAGAGGAGTGCTTAATAATCTGAGCACTATGGGGAACCGATACAAACGTATGGCTGATAGGAGGAGAGTGTCTGGTCCGGACCTAAGTGTGAACGATCTGGTATGGTTGTCTACCAAGAATATAAAACTTAAGGTTCCCTCCTGGAAACTGGGTCCCAGGTTCATCGGGCCATACAGGATCAGTTCAATAATTAATCCGGTGGCTTTCCGTCTTGACCTCCCTCCTACGTTTAAAATCCACAATGTGTTCCACAAATCGTTGCTTAAGAGGTACGTGGCACCAGTTATACCGTCACCTCTACCTCCTCCTCCTGTGGTGGTCAATGGTAATTTGGAGTTTCAGGTATCGAAGATCATTGACTCACGTCTGAATCGCCGGTCCCTTCAGTACCTTGTTCATTGGAGGGGGTATGGTCCTGAGGAGAGGATGTGGGTTTCTGCGTCGGATATTAACGCAGACCGATTGGTTTTGGCCTTCCACACTACTCACCCAGATAGACCAGGCCCTGAGGGTCCAGAGGCCCCTCGTAGAAGGGGGGTACTCTCACGGGTGTGTCGCGGCGGAGATCGTCGCGATTGCACACCCTGACTTCGCACAGCTGAGTTTCTGGTGCTGGGTGTTTTTCAGCACTGAGGGAGTTAATTCTTTCTCTCTCGATGCTGGACAGACCAGCCTCGCCCAGCTGCGATTGATGTTTTGTTAATTAGCTTCCTTCATATACCTGCTGGTCTGCTGGGGAAGTTGCCGGTGAAAGCATTCATTCAGACCAGCAGAGCAGATCGTTTCTGAGAAGACTTAAGCTAAGAGTGCCTGTTGTGGTTTTTCCTCTCCTCGCTTATTGTTTATCTTCTTAACCTTTTGTGTTCCTCTGTAGTGGAAGTTTTGTATGCAAGGCAGTGTTTTCTTTACCCCCTGTCTGTCTCATTTGTATTTGACTGTGTGTAAGCTGTTGCCTGCCCATTCCCTGTGGTGGTAATCAGGGTCCTTCTCAGGACTAGATTACAGTGGTCAGGGATCTACAGGAGACAGGGTTACGCTGGCGGCCTGGACCTCTGTACCATTAACAGTACCTCCAGGTAGAGGAACTAGTCAGGACCCCAGTTCAGGGTCAGCATAGACCCCGGTCCACCTCTATCCTGAGACAGCGTTTCACGTGCACAGTATAGACCCACAATACATTGGATATTATGTCAGGTAAGACATTGCTGGCAGATTCTACGTATACATGTTGATATTTTCTATAATATGAAATATAGAGTGTTGTCTCATTAGATATATGTTACTATCATAGAATATATCTGTTATACGTCGTGACAGTATGTCTGCTGCTTATGCAAGTCAAGAAGTAATTTGGTAGAAACAACTTTTGGAAGATTTCGGCAAGCCATTAGCTCAACCAACAGTTCTCTATGAGGACAACTAAGGATGAATTGCCAGCAGTGAGAAGATTAGTGCAAGGACTAAGCACATTGATGTAAAACATCACCTCTTACATGACTTAGTGGAACGTGGTGTACTCGAGTTTGTTTATTACGAGTCTGACAAGATGACAGCTGATGGTGTGACAAAGCCATTATCAAGTTTGTGGACTTTAAAACCGCAATGGGACTAACAGGATAAGGAGTTGTTGAGTGGGGGTGTTGGAATATGGTTGGTGAAACAACTCCATTCCTGTCTATCAGTGTTTAGTTGCTGGATTTGTATGCTGTTTATTAAGTTAAAAAACTCCCAGAGGCTCACACAGGAAGAGCATGTGACTGCATTTTCCTGTTTTCCTGTGTCTGTGTATGAGGGAAGCAGCTTGCTGTAGATGATGCACAGACAGACACACAAATGATTTATTGCAGATCTATTAAGCTAATCATACTGTACAGGGTGGGCCATTTATATGGATGCACCTAAATAAAATGGGAATGGTTGGTGATATCAACTTCCTGTTTGTGGCACATTAGTATATTGGAGGGAGGAAACTTTTCAAGATGGATCGTGACCATGGCGGCCATTTTAAAGTCGGCCATTTTGGATCCAACTTTATTTTTTCAATAGGAAGAAGGTCATGTGACACATGAAACTTATTGAGAATTTCACAAGACAAACAATGGTGTGCTTGGTTTTAACATATCTTTATTCTTTCATGAGTTATTTACAAGTTATTTACAATTGCCTTCAGATGACCCCAAAGATAAAAGTCTAATGGGGTCAGATCGGGAGACCTTGGTGGCCATTCAACTGGCCCACGACAACCAATCCACTTTCCAGGAAACTGTTCATGTAGGAATGCTCAGATCTGACTCGCATCATCTGAAGGCAATTGTCTATGATGTGAAGAAATGAGATGTGCAGCATCTGAAACAACAGATGCAGGAAGCTTGTGCTAGCATTTCTTCTGCGGTGTTGCTATCAGTGTGTCAAGAGTGGAAGAAGAGGGTTGCATTGACAATCCAACACAATGGGCAGCACTTTGAACACATTTTATAAGTGGCCATAAACTTGTAAATAACTCATGAAAGAATAAAGTTACGTTAAAAACAAGCACACCATTGTTTTTCTTGTGAAATTCTCAATAAGTTTGATGTGTCACATGACCCTCTTCCCATTGAAAAAAATAAAGTTGGATCCAAAATAGCCGACTTCAAAATGGCCACCATGGTCACCACCCATCTTGAAAAGTTTCCTCCCTCCAATATACTAATGTGCCACAAACAGGAAGTTGATATCACCAACCATTCCCATTTTATTTAACCCCTTTATTCCATCGCACGCAATATTCCGTCCATGCGACCCTGGACCTCATTCCCATGGATGGAATAGTACGTCCAGGGCGATCAGCTGCGCTCCCGGGGGAGCGCAGCTAATCGCCGCTGGGTGTCAGCTGATTATCACAGCTGAGACCCGGGACTGTGTGTCAGGAGCGGTCACGGACCGCTCCCGGCACATTAACCCCTGGCACACCGTGATCAAACATGATCGCGGTGTACCAGGGGCACAGGGGAGCATCTTGCAGGGAGGGGGCTCCCTGCACGCTCCCCTGAGACCCTCAGATCGCGCTGTTCTGAGGCCTTCCTCCCTCCAAGGACCCGGATCCAAGATGGCCGCCGGGTCCTGCAGGGAGGCGGCTTCCTCAGTGCCTGCTGAGAGCAGGCACTGAGAAGCCTGCAGCACTGCCAGAGCGATTGCTGGTATGACAGAGTGCTGTGCACACTGTCACACCAGCGATCTCACCCTACACAGTGATGTCCCACCCTGGGACAAAGTATAAAAGTTAAAAAAATAAAAATAAAAAGTGTAAAAAAAAATTCAAAAAAAAAAAAAATATTCCCCAATAAATTCATTTATTCCTCTAAATAAAAAAACAAAACAATAAAAGTACACATATTTGGCATCGCCGCGTCCGTAACGACCCCCCCTACAAAACTGTCCCACTAGTTAACCCCTTTAGTGAACCCTTAAAAAAAAAAAAAAACAAAGCAAAAAATCAATGCTTTATCATCATACCGCCGAACAAAAAGTGGAATAACACGCGATCAAAAAGACCGATATAAATAAGCATGGTACCTCTGAAAACGTCATCTTGTCCCGCAAAAAACAAGCTGCCATACAGCATCATCTGCGAAAAAATAAAAATGTTATAGCTCGCAGAATAAAGCGATGCAAAAATAATAATTTTTTATATAAAATTGTTTTTATTCTATAAAAGCACCAAAACATAAAAAAAAGATATAACTGAGGTATCGCCGTAATCGTACTGACCCAAAGAATAAAATTTCTTTCTCAATTTTACCACAAGCGGAACGGTATAAACGCCTCCCCCAAAAGAAATTCATGAATTGCTGATTTTTGTTCATTCTAACCTCCCAAAAATCGAAATAAAAAGTGATCAAAAAATGTCACGTGCTCAAAAATGGTACCAATAAAAACGTCAACTCGTACCGCAAAAAATAAGACCTCACATGACTCTGTGGGCCAAAATATGCAAAAATTATAGCTCTCAAAATGTGGTGATGCAAAAACTATTTTTTGCAATAAAAAGCGTCTTTTAGCGTGACAGCTGCCAATCATAAAAACCCGCTATAAATAGTAAATCAAACCCCCCTTTATCACCCCCTTAGTTAGGGAAAAATAATAAAATTAAAAAATTTATTTATTTCCATTTTCCCATTAGGGTTAGGATTAGGGTTGCGGCTAAAGTTAGGGTTAGGGTTGGCGCTAAAGTTAGGATTAGGGTTAGGATTAGGGTTAGGGGTGTGTTAGGGTTAGGTTTGTGGTTAGGGTTGGGACTAGGGTTAGGGTTGTGTTGGGGTTAGGGTTGAAGTTATAATTGGGGGGTTTCTGCTGTTTAGGCACATCAGGGGCTCTCCAAATGTGACATGGCGTCTGATCTCAATTCCAGCCAATTCTGCGTTGAAAAAGTCAAACGGTGCTCCTTCACTTCTGAGCTCTGCCATGCGCCCAAACAGTAGTTTACCCCCACATATGGGGTATCAGCGTACTCTGGACCCCAAGAGTTATTGTGCAATTTGTCCTATTTCTTCTGTTACCCTTGGGAAAATAAAAAACTGGGGGCAAAAATATCATTTTTGTAAAAAAAAAAAATGATTTTTTTGTTTTTACGGCTGTACGTTATAAACTTCTGTGAAGCACTTGGGGCTTCATAGCGCTCACCACACATCTAGATAAGTTCCTTATGGGGTCTATTTTCCAAAATGGGGTCACTTGTGGGGGTTCAGGGTGGATAAAAATCATGATTTTTTTAAAAAAAATCAAAAAAATCTGATTTTTTTTATTTAAATCGGATTTGTTTGATTTAAATCGGATTTTTTTTTATTTAAATAGGATTTTTTAATCAAGTTGTACACAAGCAAAACTTTGTCTTTTTGCAAATCAAATTATTTTACACAAATAAAAATATTAAAACAGTTGATGATTATGAAACCTAATAATTTTTATTTGCACTATTAAACAATCAGAATTGAACAACTTTGTCTTTCAAATATTTTGTACAAGCCGCTCTTTCTTTGTCGTATACAGCCTGAAGATGTTTTCCTGAGATATCAAATCTACTTGGTGGTTTGTAGCCTGGTCTTATTCCTTCGATCATTTGTACAAACAATGGGTGTTCAACTAGTCGGAAAGAAGAATTGGTTGCAAATATGAATTTAGCAATTAATTCATCAAAATGTTCTTTCTGGCTCGTCGTAGTCTTTAAGAGGAATTTTTCTACACTTTGCACGCAAAGTTTTTTGTTGGGCTTCTTTGTTGAAGTTGTACCCAGATATTGATTGTCACGTGCAGCACAAGCCATATTTGACCCTGAAAGCACAGTAATTAAAAATATAATTCGACTGCGTATTTGAAGAAATATAACGAAAATATTTTGAAACAAACTTTTTGAACAATGTAATGGTCCTCGTCCTATAAGGGCTATCTCAAAAGTTATGCTACTCAAGTTTCCGGTGAAGTTGCTGTAATACTAGTAATATCAGAGCAACTGAAAAAAATTATGTCACAAAAGTTTTAAAAATGTTTTTTTAACCCCTTCATGACCCAGCCTATTTTGACCTTAAAGACCTTGCCATTTTTTGCAATTCTGACCAGTGTCCCTTTATGAGGTAATAACTCAGGAACGCTTCAACGGATCCTAGCGATTCTGAGATTGTTTTTTTGTGACATATTGGGCTTCATGTTAGTGGTAAATTTAAGTCGATAATTTTTGCGTTTATTTGTGAAAAAAATGGAAATTTGGCGAAAATTTTGAAAATTTTGTAATTTTCAAATTTTTAATTTTTATTCTGTTAAACTAGAGAGTTATGTGACACAAAATAGTTAATAAATAACATTTACCACATGTCTACTTTACATCAGCACAATTTTGGGAACAACATTTTTTTTTGTTAGGAAGTTATAAGGGTTAAAAGTTGACCAGCGATTTCTCATTTTTACAGCAAAATTTACAAAACCATTTTTTTAGGGACCACCTCACATTTGAAGTCACTTTGAGGGGTCTATATGGCAGAAAATACCCAAAAGTGACACCTTTATAAAAACTGCACCCCTCAAGCTACTCAAAACTACATTCAAGAAGATTATTAACCCTTCAGGTGCTTCACAGGAACTAAAGCAACGTGGAAGGAAAAAATGGACATTTTAATTTTTCCAACAAAAAATTTCTTTTAGCATCAATTTTTTCATTTTTACATGGGCATCAGGATAAAATGGATCTTAAAATTTGTTGGGCAATTTCTCCTGAGTACACAGATACCTCATATGTGGTCATAAACCACTGTATGGGCGCACGGCAGGGCTCAGAAGGGAAGGAGCGCCATTTGACTTTTTGAATGGAAAATATGCTGGAATATTTAGCGGTTGCCATGTCACATTTGGAGAGTCCCTGTGTGCCTAAACATTGGAGCTCCCCCACAAGTGACCCCATTTTGGAAACTAGACCCCCTAAGGAACTTATCTAGATGCATAGTGATCATTTTGAACCCCCAGGTGCTTCACAAATTGATCTGTAAAAAAAAAGAAAGTACTTTTTTTTCACAAAAATTTTCTTTTAGCCTCAGTTTTTTCATTTTCACATGGGCAACAGTATAAATTGGATCCTAAAATTTGTTGGGCAATTTCTCCTGAGTACACAGATACCTCATATGTGGTCATAAACCACTGTTTGGGCGCATGGCAGGGCTCAGAAGGGAAGCAGCGCCATTTGACTTTTTGAATGGAAAATATGCTGGAATATTTAGCGGTTGCCATGTCGCATTTGGAGAGTCCCTGTGTGCCTAAACATTGGAGCTCCCCCACAAGTGACCCCATTTTGGAAACTAGACCCCCTAAGGAACTTATCTAGATGCATAGTGATCATTTTGAACCCCCAGGTGCTTCACAAATTGATCCGTAAAAAAAAGAAAGTACTTTTTTTTCACAAAAATTATCTTTTAGCCTCAGTTTTTTTCATTTTCACATGGGCAACAGTATAAATTGGATCCTAAAATTTGTTGGGCAATTTCTCCTGAGTACACAGATACCTCATATGTGGTCATAAACCACTGTTTGGGCGCACGGCAGGGCTCAGAAGGGAAGGAGCGCCATTTGACTTTTTGAATGGAAAATATGCTGGAATATTTAGCGGTTGCCATGTCGCATTTGGAGAGTCCCTGTGTGCCTAAACATTGGAGCTCCCCCACAAGTGACCCCATTTTGGAAACTAGACCCCCTAAGGAACTTATCTAGATGCATAGTGAGCACTTTGAACCCCCAGGTGCTTCACAAATTGATCCGTAAAAAAAGAAAGTACTTTTTTTTCACAAAAATTTTCTTTTAGCCTCAGTTTTTTTCATTTTCACATGGGCAACAGTATAAATTGGATTCTAAAATTTGTTGGGCAATTTCTCCAGAGTACACAGATACCTCATTTGTGATCATAAACCACTGTTTGGGCGCACGGCAGGGCTCAGAAGGGAAGGAGCGCCATTTGACTTTTTGAAAAGAAAATATGCTGGAATATTTAGCGGTTGCCATGTCGCATTTGGAGAGTTCCTGTGTGCCTAAACATTGGAGCTCCCCCACAAGTGACCCCATTTTGGAAACTAGACGCCCTAAGGAACTTATCTAGATGCATAGTGAGCACTTTGAACCCCTCAGGTGCTTTACAGAAGTTTATAACGCAGAGCCGTGAAAATAAAATATCTTTTTTTTTTCTCAAAAAATGATTTTTTAGCCCACTATTTTTTATTTTCACAATGGTTACAGGAGAAATTGGACCCCGAAAGTTGTTGTCCAGTTTGTCCTGAGTACGCTAGTACCCCATATGTGGGGGGGAACCACTGTTTGGGCACACGTCAGGGCTCGGAAGGGATGTAGTGACGCTTTGAAATGCCAACTTGATGGAATGGTCTGCGGGCATCTTGTTACGTTTGCAGAGCCCCTGATGCGCCTAAACAGTAGAAACTCCCCACAAGTGACCCCATTTTGGAAACTAGACACCGCAAAGAACTTATCTAGATGTGTGGTGAGCACTTTGAACCCCCAAGGGCTACACAGAAGTTTATAACGCCCGGGCATGAAAATAAAAAAATCATATTTTTTCCACAATCAGGATCTTTTAGTCCCCAATTTTTTTATTTTCGCAAGGGTAACATGAGAAATTAGACCCCAAAAGTTGTTGTCCAATTTGTCCTGAGTATGCTGATATCCCATATGTGGGAGAAAACTACTGTATGGGCACACGTCGGGGCTCGGATGGGAAGTAGTGACCTTTTGAAATGCCCACTTGATGGAATGGTCTTCGGGCGTCATGTTACGTTTGCAGAGTCACTGATGTGCCTAAACAGTAGAAACTCCCCACAAGTGACCCCATTTTGGAAACTAGATCCCCCAAGGAACTCCTCTAGATGTGTGGTGAGCACTTTGAATCTCCAAGTCCTTCACAGAAGTTTATAACGCAGAACCGTGAAAATATAAAATCATTTTTTTTTCCACAAAAATAATTTTTAGTCCCCAATTTTTTTTCCCAATGTTAACAGGAGAAATTAGAACCCCCAAAGTTGTTGTTCAATTTTTCCCGAGTACGCTGATACCTCATATGTGGGGATAAACCACTGTTTGGGCATACGTTTGGGCTTGGAATAAAGGGAGCACTGTTTGACTTTTTGAACGCAAAATTTGCAGGAATCAATGGTGGCGCCATGTCGCGTATGGAGACCCCTGATGTGCCTAAATAGTGGAAACCCCTCAATTCTAACTCCAACCCTAACCCTAACACACCCCTAACGCCTACACACACCTAACCCTAATACAAACCCTAATCATAACCCTAACCCCAACACACCCCTAACCCTAATCCCAACTCTAACCATAAACCTAACTACAAGCCTAACCCTAATTCCAAACCTAACCCTAATTCGAACCCTAACCCAAATTCCAACCCTAACCGTAATTCTAACCTTAGCCCTAATGCTAACCCTAACCCTAGTTCTAACCCTAAGGCTGGGTTCATATTGCGTTTTACCAGCCCGTTCAACACGTAGCGTTGACCGCTGGTAACGGTATAGCATAACGCGATCGCGTTATGCTATACCCGCTAGCGCAGATGAATCAGCAGATAATCAGCCGCGGATCAGCAGCGAAATCCGCCGCGGATCAGCTGCGAAATCCGCCGCGGATCAGCAGCGAAATCCGCCGCGGATCAGCAGCGAAATCCGCCGCGGATCAGCAGCGAAATCCGCCGCCGATCAGCAGCGAAATCCGCCTCGGATCAGCAGCGAAATCCGCTGCCGATCAGCAGCGAAATCCGCTGCGGATCAGCAGCGAAATCCGCTGCCGATCAGCAGCGAAATCCGCAGCGGATCAGCAGCGAAATCCGCCGCGATCAGCAGCGAAATCCGCCGCGGATCAGCAGCGAAATCCGCCGCCGATCAGCAGCGAAATCCGCCGCGGATCAGCAGCGAAATCCACTGCCGATCAGCAGCGAAATCCGCTGCGATCAGCAGCGAAATCCGCTGCCGATCAGCAGCGAAATCCGCTGCGGATCAGCAGCGAAATCCGCTGCCGATCAGCAGCGAAATCCGCAGCGGATCAGCAGCGAAATCCGCCGCGGATCAGCAGCGAAATCCGCCGCGGATCAGCAGCGAAATCCGCCGCCGATCAGCAGCGAAATCCGCCGCGGATCAGCAGCGAAATCCGCTGCCGATCAGCAGCGAAATCCGCAGCGGATCAGCAGCGAAATCCGCTGCCGATCAGCAGCGAAATCCGCTGCGGATCAGCAGCGAAATCCGCCGCCGATCAGCAGCGACATCCGCCGCAGATCAGCAGCGAAATCCGCCGCCGATCAGCAGCGAAATCCGCAGCGGATCCGCAGCGAAATCCGCCGCGGATCAGCAGCGATGTCCGCCGCGGATCAGCAGCGAAGTTCGCCGCGGATCAGCAGCGAAATTCGCCGCGGATCAGCAGCGAAATCCGCCGCGGATAAGCAGCGATATCCGCCGCGGATCCGCAGCAAAATCAGCTGCGGATCAGCAGCAAAATCCGCTAGGAAAAAAAAAAAAATTATTTATTTTTTTATTTGTCCCTACCTATGATAAAGGGGGGGTTCATTTACTTTTTTTTATTTTGATCACTGTGACAGTTTATCACAGTGATCAAAATAAATTTTTGAATACTGGGGGGCGCACTGCGCATGCGCCGGCCGGCGGGCCCATGAAGAGGCCCGGGCGGACGCCGGGCCCGATCGTGGGACATCGGTGGATCGGGAGAGGTGAGTAGGGGGGTCGGAAGGCTGGGGGGGGGATAGGAAGTGGGGGCAGTGGACCAAAAGAGGAGGGGAGCTGTAAGTGACGGCGGTGACCGATCGCTGCCATCTTTCTGTGGCGGCGGCCGATCACCGCCGTGATTCGGTGTGGGGGGGTCAGGGCTCGGTCTCCAGCCATGGCAGATGCTATTGCAGCATCGGCCATGGCTGGATTGTAATATTTCACCAATTAAATTGGTGAAATATTACACATTGCTCTTATTGTCTGTTTCACTTTTAACAGCCAATCAGAGCGATCGTGGCCACGGGGGGGTTAAGCCAACCCCCCTGTGGTGAAGCACAAACGGTCCTGTAACTGCGGGTCGGGTGACCTTTGAGTGACCCCGGTCTCCCGGCCCGCAGGGACGAGATCCTTTCATGACGCCACATAGGCGTCATGGGTCGGATTGGCACAGGTTTTCATGACGCCTACGTGGCGTCATGGGTCGGGAAGGGGTTAAAAAAATGGTCAATTTGGCAGACTTCAAAAGTGAATTGTAGCCTACAATAAAAAAAAAAATAGGCGTATACACACTCTTTTATTTTTACTTAACGTTAATCTTCTGTGAAATATTGCCTTAACATAAATTTAAATTCTATACTCCAGAACTAGTGCTAGAAATTTTTCTTTTCATAGACTTTAACCATCCCAGTAAAACGTCTGTTAAAATAGGTTGTAATTGCCAGACTTACCACTAGTGCTAGGGTCCTGGTGCATAAGAAGCTGTGGGGGTTCATTGACATTAGTTGTATCACTATCAACATCTTCATTTCCCTTCTGGTTGCAGTTTTCATAATGTGATTTCAAACGGCAAACAAGTCCTTGGATATCCTTTTGACAGTATTTGCACTTTGCTCTCCCACCTTTCTTTCCAAGCTCTGCTGGCATCTCAACAAAATGAACCCAAATAGGGTCTCTCTTACGACCTGCCATGGCTCACGCAGATCACTTCTGAAGTTTGATTGTTACTACAGCCAAGTACTGCTGACTGACTATCCAACAAGTTTGGGCATGTCAACTGAATGGAAAAAGAAACTGAAACCAAGTTACAGAAAGTGAAACCAAGCTAGAAGTGTGGAGTTAATTGAACAATGATTGAAAGTTTTAGATTTTAATCGTGATTTATATTAAAAAAATCTTTTGATTTAAATCAGTGATTTAAATCATGATTAAAATCACGATTTAAATCGATCTGATTTAAATAGAAAAAAATCATTTGATTTAAATCATGATTTAAATCGTTGATTTAAATCGGCGTGATTTAAATCAATCCACCCTGGGGGGGTTTCCACTGTTTAGGTGCATCAGGGGCTCTCCAAATGCGACATGACGCCCCCAGACCATTCCATCAAAGTTTGCAATCCAAAACGTCACTACTTCCCTTCCGAGCCCCAACGTGTACCCATACAGTAGTTTTCTCCCACATATTGGGTATCCGCGTACTCAGGACAAATTGGACAACAACTTTTGGGGTCCAATTTCTCCTGTTACCCTTGTGAAAATAAAATATTGGGGGCGAAAAAAATAATTTTTGTAAAAAAAAAAAATATTTTTTATTTTTACGGCTGTTCGTTATAAACTTCTGTGAAGCACTTAGGGGTTCAAAGTGCTCACCACACATCTAGATAAGTTCCTTGTGGGGTCTATTTTCCAAAATGGGGTCACTTGTGGGGGTTTCCACTGTTTAGGCGCATCAGGGGCTCTCCAAATGCGACATGACGCCCCAGACCATTCCATCAAAGTCTGCAATCCAAAATGTCACTACTTCCCTTCCGAGCCCCAACGTGTACCCATACAGTAGTTTTCTCCCACATATTGAGTATCAGCGTACTCAGGACAAATTGGACAACAACTTTTGGGGTCCAATTTCTCCTGTTACCCTTGTGAAAATAAAATATTGGGGGCGAAAAAATCATTTTTGTAAAAAAAAAAAGGATTTTTTATTTTTACGGCTGTACATTATAAACTTCTGTGAAGCACTTTGGGTTCAAAGTGCTCACCACACATCTAGATAAATTCCTTGTGGGGTCTATTTTCCAAAATGGGGTCACTTGTTGGGGTTTCCACTGTTTAGGCGCATCAGGGGCTCTCCAAATGCGACATGACGCCCCCAGACCATTCCATCAAATCTGCAATCCAAAACGTCACTACTTCCCTTCAGAGCCCCAACGTGTACCCATACAGTAGTTTTCTCCCACATATGAGTATCAGCGTACTCAGGACAAATTGGACAACAACTTTTGGGTCCAATTTCTCCTGTTACCCTTGTGAAAATAAAATATTGGGGGCGAAAAAATCATTTTAGTAAAAAAAAAAAAAAGATTTTTTATTTTACGGCTGTACGTTATAAACTTCTGTGAAGCACTTCGGGGTTCAAAGTGCTCACCACACATCTAGATAAGTTCCTTGAGGGGTTTAGTTTCCAAAATGGTGTCATTTGTCAGGGGTTTCCACTGTTTAGGCAGATCAGGAGCTCTCCAAACACGACATGGCATCCAGCCAATTCTGCGATGAAAAAGTCAAACGGCGCTCCTTCCCTTCCAAACTCTGCCATGCACCCAAACAGTGGTTTGCCCCCACATATGGGGTATCAGCGTACTCAGGACAAATTGCACAATAACTTTTGGAGTCTTGTTACCCTTGGGAAAATAAAAATTGGGGTAAAAAGATAATTTTTGTGGAAAAAATATAAAATGTTTTAATTTTACGTCTCTACGTTATAAACTTGTGTGAAGCACTTGGGGGTTCAAATTGCTCACCACAGATCTAGATAAGTTCCTTAGGGGGTCTAGTTTCCCAAATGGGGTCACTTGTAGGGGGTTTCCACTGTTTAGGCACATCAGTAGCTCTCCAAATGCAACATGGCGTCCAATCTCAATTCCAGCCAATTTTGGTTGGAAAAAGTCAAATGGTGCTCCTTCCATTCCGAGCTCTGCCGTGCGCCGAAACAGTGATTCCCCCCCACATATCGGGTATCAGCGTACTCAGGACAAATTGGACAACAACTTTTGTGGTCCAATTTCACCTGTTACCCTTGGGAAAATAAAAAATTAGTGACTAAAAGATAATTTTTGTGGGAAAAAAATAGGATTTTTTGTTTTCATGCCCGGGCAATATAAACTTGTGTGAAGCACTTTGGGGTTCAAAGTGCTCACCAAAGATCTAGATAAGTTCCTTAGGGGGTCTAGTTTCCAAAATGGGGTCACTTGTGGGGGGTTTCCACTGTTTAGGCTCATCTGGGGCACTGCAAACGGAACATGACCCCCATCAACGTCTGCATTCCAAAACGTTACTACTTTCTTTCCAAGCCCTGCCGTGCGCCAAAACAGTCCCCCCCCCACATATGGGGTATCAGCGTACTCAGGACAAATTGGACAACAACTTTTGTGGCCCAATTTCCTTGGGAAAAATCAAAAATTTGGGACTAATAAATAATTTGTGTGGAAAATTGTTTTTTTTTTTTCTCATCCAGGCATTATAAACTTTTGTGAAACACTTGGGGGTTCAAAGTGCTCACAACAGATCTAGATAAGTACCTTAGGGGGTCTAGTTTCCAAAATGGTGTCACTTGTGGGGAGTTTCCACTGTTTAGGCACATCAGGGGCTCTCCAAACGCGACATGGCGTCCAATCTCAATTCCAGCCAATTTTAGTTTGAAAAAGTCAAACGGTTCTCCTTCCCTTACGAGCTCTGCCGTGTGCCCAAACAGTGGTTTCCCCCCACATATGGGGTATTGGCATACTCAGGAGAAATTGCACAACAACCTTATCTGTCCATTTTCTCCTTTTACCCTTGTGAAAATAAAAAAAAGTTTGTAATAGATCATTTTTGTGACTAAAAAGTTAAATATTCATTTTTTCCTTCCACGTTGCTTCAGCTCCTGTGAAGCACCTGAAGGGTTAATAAACTTCTTGAATGTTGTTTTGAGCACCTTGAGTGGTGCAGTTTTTAGAATGGTGTCACTTTTGGGTATTTTCTGCTATATAGACCCCTCAAAGTGACTTTAAATATGAGGTGGTCCCTAAAAAAAATGGCTTTGTAAATTTTGTTGTAAAAATGAGAAATCGCTGGTCAACTTTAAACCCTTATAATTTCCTAACAAAAAAAAAATTTGGTTCCAAAATTGTGCTGATGTAAAAAAGACATGTGGGAAATGTTATTTATTAACTATTTTGTGTGACAAATTTCTCTGTTTTAAGGGAATAAAAATTCAAAGTTTGAAAATTGCAAAATTTTCAAAATTTTCGCCATATTTGCGTTTTTTTCAAAAATAAACGCAAGTTATATCGAAGAAATTTTACCACTAACGTGAAGTACAATATGTCACGAGAAAACATCTCAGAATCGCGAAGATCCGTTGAAGCGTTCCAGAGTTATATCCTCATAAAGAGACAGTGGTCAGAATTGTAAAAATTGGCCCGGTCATTAACGTGCAAACCACCCTTGGGGGTGAAGGGGTTAAGTGTATCCATACAAATAGCCCACCCTGTATATTGTTCCTGAATAAACAAGTTCTGTTATCACACATTTGAAGACAGGGCTGGATTTAGGCAAAGTGGGGCCCTAGGCAAAGTATAAAATGGGGCCTCAAATGCTAACATATTGCACATCACACAGCGCATGTAAATACAACCGAAATGCTTCTGAGTTCAGGATGCTAAACGAGTGTGATCGGCAATATTGAAATCGTTCAACAGTTGTTTCCCAGACTCTTTCCACCATCTGAGAAAGAATGATTGGGACAGAACAATCACTAATGGATCACCAATAGATCACCATACAGTATCATGTTATCAGCAGTACATCTACAGTTTTAACCAGGCGATGTGTGTTATGATTTGGTAACTGAGGAGGACAGGAGCAAAACACCAAGGCAGCCAAACAACTGATAGGTTGGGAACTAATGGGTTGCAGATCCCTAAACTAACCGCACAACTAGAAGCAGCCGTGGAGCGTACCTACGGTGTTCCTAGACGCCTCGGCACAGTCGGAGAGCTAGCTACACCTAAAGATAGAAACAGGAAAGCTAACTGCCCCGGAGTAGAGCCCCAAAGAAATAGGCAGCCCCCAAACACAGGGCCGGCGTCAGCACCCGGCCAACCCGGGCAAGTCTTGGGGTCCTGAGCAAGCGGGGGGGCCCACTCGCCGTCGGGCACCCCAGCGCCCGTTAGCGGAGGAGAGCGATGTCAGCGCCGCCACTGCCCCCCCGCTTGCTCAGGGCCCCGGCAGCAGCTGGCACAATACTTACCTCTCCCCGAGCCTCCGCTGCCGCAGCTCCGGGCTCCAGGGGGCGCCTGCGCTTCCTCTCACAGCAGCGCCGCTGAATGATGTCATCATTCAGCGGCTGGCTGTGGCAGAGAGCGTGCGGATGCCGGACAGGTGAGGTGTGTGTGTGTCTGTGTATATCAGTGTGTGTGTATGTAGTGCGGTGCTTTGTGTGTGTATGTGAGAGAGTGCTTGTGTGCTGCGGTGCTGTCTGTGTGATGGTGGGGGAGGGCAGTGATGATGATGATGGGGAGGCATTGATGATAATGGGGAGGCATTGATGATAATGGGAGGCAATGATGATGATGGGGAGGCGATGATGATGATGGGGAAGCGATGATGATGATGGGCAGGCATTGATGATAATGGGCAGGCATTGATGATGATGGGGAGGCGATGATAATGATGGGCAGGCATTGATGATAATGGAGAGGCAATGATGATGATGGGGAGACAATGATATGATGAGGAGGCAATGATGATGATGGGGAGGCAATGATGATGGGGAGGCAATGATAATGATGAGGAGACAATGATGATGGGGAGGCAATGATGATGATGGGGAGGCAATGATGATGATGGGCAGGCATTGATGATAATGGGGAGGCAATGATGATGATGGGGAGCCTATGATGATGGGGAGGTGATGATGATGATGGGGAGACAATGATGATGATGGGGAGGCAATGATGATGATAATGGGGAGTCTTTCCACAGCGCCCTTTCCTGAGCCGTAACAGTGCAGAACGCAGCACAGCGCAGAGGAGAGCTCCATATTTTGTATGGAGCATTATATGGGGACCAGTATCCTGTATGGAGCATTATATTGGGTCCAGTATTCTGTATGGAGCATTATTTTGGGTCCAGTATTCTGTATGGAGCATTATATGGGGGATGGCGGGGTGACATCCTGCATGGGGTATTATTTGGGTGATGAGGGGGAGACTATGTGGTGCCCATAATATTGTATGGAGGACTGTGCTGTCCAGTCTGTACTGTGCGCTGTGAGGATTTGGCAGTTTTTAAGATATTGTAAAATTTACAATAGATATCACTCATGTAATGGAAGAAGTGAAGTATTGGGCATTGTACTGTACCTATATTTCTCTGCCATATCTGTGTATCATGAATCGTGGTCTGTGTTAAAGGAGCCCACTGAGGCTCTTTCGCCCGGGGGCCCATAAAAACCTGGAGCCAGCCCTGCCCAAACATATAATGGTAGTTAGACAAGACGAAACACAAACGCAGGCAGAAAATAGAGTGAGCAAACGCAGGGGCCAAACACTGACTAAATAGGACAGGAAAGAACAGAATACGATCTGCAACCCAGCAAAACCCTAGCAAAACTTCCAACACTTCTGATTACAAAAATGCTGAGATTACACGATCTCGCCACCCACTAAATCAGATCTCAGAGTGAACAAGGCTAACCCGCAGCCACTCAAAAAGCAGGGAAAGAGCAATTGAACAAATAACAGTGGCTATAGAAAACAGAGAGAAGCACAGGCCCCAGGAGGGGACCCGGCTAACCTCCACAAAGGTGCAGACAAAAATTGAAATAGCAAACACAATAGAAATAAGCAGAAAATATCTTATCTGAAAGTAGTAGACGCAGGCAAGACACCAGCAGACTTCCAAATTAACCAGGAAACAACAATTGTTCACCGGCGAGGATCATGGGAAGGCAGCTCCCTTATATCAGTCCAGTCAGTGACTCCTGATTGCCTGGTATCGCTGCCAGCTGAGGAGGCCCAGTTATTCGATACAGCTTCAGTACCGACAGCAACCACCAGAGGGAGCCTCCGCTCAGAAATTGTCTCCAATACGTTCACAACAGATGTGCTGCTGAGAACAATTATTTTTGTTCCGGCATAAACAATTCAATTACTCGTTGAATATGCAGAATTTTGCTTGTTTAGTATAATACACCACATAGTCCTCCATATATTATAATGTGCAACACAGTACTCCATATAGTAAAATGCACACCCCATAGTCCTCCATATAATATACTGTGCCCCATAGTACTCCATAAAGTATAATACACTCCCTATAGTCATCCATATAGTATAATACACTCCCTATAGTCCTCAATATATTAAAATACACTCCTCAGTCCTCCATATAGTACTATACACTTCCCATAGTCCTCCATATAGTATAATACACTCCTCATAGTCCTCCATATATTAAAATACACTCCTCAGTCCTCCATATAGTATAATACACTCCGCATAGTGCTCCATATAGTATAATGCACCACCATAGTCATCCATGTAGTACAATTCTCTTCCATAGTATAAAGCACCCCATAGTTCTTAATATAAAAAAAAATACACAACATGTAGCGATAGCAATAGGGGATGAAACATCACTATTACCCGTCATGCTGAGCCATATAGGTCCCGCGTCCAAATCCCCGACGCACGTTTAAGGAAGGAATTATATATACCGAAACGTGCGTCGGGGATTTGGACGCGGGACCTATACGTGTCATGGGTGCATCGCCATGAAGATCGTCGCGATTGCACATTCTGACTTCTCACAGCTGAGCTGCTGTTTCTTTGTTTTTTGGTAATGAGAGAGTTAATTTTTCCTAGCTCTTTGCTAAGGCTAGGTGCAGCCTCGCCCGGCTGCTTTTGATTATGTTCTAATTAGTTTCCTTTATATTTCTGCCAGTCTGGGTGTTAGACGCCGGTGAAAGCATTCATGTAGTTTAGCAGACTGGATCGGTTCTGAGAATATTTAAGCTAAGAGCTCCTTAGTTGTTTTTACTCTTACAGCTTATAGTTTTTTCTCTGAGACCTTAGGTGTTCCTACTGTGTGTGAGTGTTGTATGTAAGACTTTATTTACTTTATGTCTTGTCTTTGTTGTATGTCTTTCTGTTCATTAACCGTTACCTGTTCATTCCCTTTGGTGGTATTCAGGGTCCTTCTTAGGACTAGAATACAGTTGGCAGGGATTGATAGGAGACAGGGTTTACGCTGGTGGCCTGGACCTCTGTACCTTTAACAGTACCTCCAGGTTGAGGGATTAGTTAGGACCCCAGTTTAGGGTCAGCTTAGACCCTGGTCACCCTCTAGCCGGAGACAGCGTATAACGGATTCCGTTTTGACCCTCTGGACATTCTGTCAGGTAAATCTATGTTATCATATATCTATGCGCATGTTATATAGTATGTTGCCCTTTTGATATAGATTACTGACATCACATATATATATCTGCTATACAGCGTGACATTTTCACCGGCCCAACTAAAGATTCTCCCCAGCTGTCATGGATCCAGTAGCCCAGCTGGCCCGGCAGTTGCAGGGTTGTCCATGGAGTTGGCAGACATTAAGTCCAAGGTTTTGTCCCCCCCGGAGCAAACCAGATCTGAACCTAAGGTTGCTCTCCCGGACAGGTTCACTGGTGGGCGGACAAATTTTTTACTTTCCGGGAGGCATGTAAATTGTACTTTCGGCTGCGGCCTCGGTCATCTGGGAGTGAAGAGCAGAGGGTGGGAATTGTTATCTCGCTCTTACAAGGGGACCCTCAATCTTGGCGTTCTCTATTCCTCCAGGCTCCCCAGATCTCCAGTCAGTGGATCGATTTTTTACTGCCCTGGGTCTGGTATATGATGATCCGGATCGAGTCTCCCTTGCTGAAACAAGTTACGTAAAATACGGCAAGGAAATCGTCCAGCGGAGGAATATTCTTCTGAGTTCCGTAGATGGGCAACAGATACTCAGTGGAATGACCCAGCTCTTAGGAGCCAGTTTTGTCAAGGGTTGTCTGACAAATTAAAAGATGTGTTGGCTCAGTATGATTCTCCTCCATCACTGGAGGCTGCTATGGCCCTCGCTATTCGCATTGATAGACGACTTCGGGAAGACGCGAGGCAACTCCGCCCCCCATGATGACTCCACCTACTACTAAAGTCCCTTATACTGAGGTTCCCCTGGTCTGTTCTGAGGAACCCATGCAGTTGGGAGGGACATCATTTTGTAGGAGGGAATCGGCGGTGCGCCGCAAGACTAGAAGGTGTTTCTTTTGCGGGAGAGAGGGACATTTTGTTGGGGGGTGTCCATCCCGGACCTCTTTGAGCCAAGGAGTTAACCTGGGAGTGTGTATTTCGTCCCCAAATCCCTCTCAGTTTCTCGTGCCTGCGGAGGTGGTGATTGGTACTAGAACTGAGAGGATTTCTGTTTTTCTTGATAGTGGGTCCGGGCTAATTTGGTGGACGCTCGGTTTGCCCAGGTGCATGGTATGCAACTGAGTGTATTGGCCAAACCGGTCCCTATACTCTCTATTGATTCTAGACCTCTTGGTCAAGGTAGCTTGGTACAAGCTGTTCATAACATAGATCTTCGAGTAGGGGCAATACATAAAGAGCAATTGTCTTGTTATGTGTTGGAGGGTCTACCTACTCCTATTGTGTTGGGACTTCCTTGGTTGGCTAAACATAACCCAGTGATTGATTGGCAATCCAGAAAGATAAGCCAGTGGGGTGAATTTTGCAAGAATAACTGCATGAGCACGGTCATCGGTGCGGTTGTGCCTAGGACTTTGCCTCCTTTTCTGGAGGACTTTGGGGAGATGTTCTCAGAGGAGGGTGTAAAGAGTTTCCTCCTCATCGCGCAGATGACTGCTCAATAAAGTTGCTTCCTGATGCCTTATCTCGTACTTTCCCAAGGGCCGGGAAGACGGATGATCCGGTTCCTATTCCTCAGGAGGGAGTTGTAGTGTCAGCTGTATGCTCTGAGCTTGAGGGGGAAGTATTGGGGGCTCAGGGGGACGCCCCTGTGGGACTTCCAGGGAGACTGATAGTTCCAGATCGCTTAAGACTGAAGGTTACGGGGAACCGTTACAAACGGATGGCTGATAGGAGGAGAGTTTCTGGTCTAGATCTGAAGGTGAACGATCTGGTTTGGTTGTCTACCAGGAATATAAAACGTAAAGTTTCCTCCTGGAGGTTGGGTCCCAGATTCATCGGGCCGTACAGGATCAGTTCCATAATTAATCCTGTGGCATTTCGTCTGGACCTCCCTCCTACGTTTAAAAATCATAATGTGTTTCACAAGTCATTACTTAAAAAGTATGTGGCACCAGTCATACCGTCACCTCTACCTCCTTCAGTGGTGGTCAATGATAACGTGGAAATTCATGGGTCGAAAATTATTGACTCACGTCTCAGTCGCCGATCCCTTCAGTACTTAGTTCAGTGGAGGGGGTATGGTCCTGAGGAGGGGACGTGGGTCCCTGCGTCTGATTTTAACGCAGATCGATTGGTTCGGACCTTTCACACAACTCACCCGGACAGACCTGGTCATGAGGGTCCGGAGGCCCCTCGTAGAAGGGGGGGTACTGTCATGGGTGCATCGCCATGAAGATCGTCGCGATTGCACATTCTGACTTCTCACAGCTGAGCTGCTGTTTCTTTGTTTTTTGGTAATGAGAGAGTTAATTTTTCCTAGCTCTTTGCTAAGGCTAGGTGCAGCCTCGCCCGGCTGCTTTTGATTATGTTCTAATTAGTTTCCTTTATATTTCTGCCAGTCTGGGTGTTAGACGCCGGTGAAAGCATTCATGTAGTTTAGCAGACTGGATCGGTTCTGAGAATATTTAAGCTAAGAGCTCCTTAGTTGTTTTTACTCTTACAGCTTATAGTTTTTTCTCTGAGACCTTAGGTGTTCCTACTGTGTGTGAGTGTTGTATGTAAGACTTTATTTACTTTATGTCTTGTCTTTGTTGTATGTCTTTCTGTTCATTAACCGTTACCTGTTCATTCCCTTTGGTGGTATTCAGGGTCCTTCTTAGGACTAGAATACAGTTGGCAGGGATTGATAGGAGACAGGGTTTACGCTGGTGGCCTGGACCTCTGTACCTTTAACAGTACCTCCAGGTTGAGGGATTAGTTAGGACCCCAGTTTAGGGTCAGCTTAGACCCTGGTCACCCTCTAGCCGGAGACAGCGTATAACGGATTCCGTTTTGACCCTCTGGACATTCTGTCAGGTAAATCTATGTTATCATATATCTATGCGCATGTTATATAGTATGTTGCCCTTTTGATATAGATTACTGACATCACATATATATATATGCTATACAGCGTGACATTACGGCTCAGCATGACGGGTATTGTCTCCAATACATTCACAACAGTACTCCCCCCTTGAGAAGGGGTCACCGAACCCTCACCTGCACCACCAGGCTGATCAGGATGAGCTCGGTGATAGGCACGAACCAGTTTCTTTGCATGAATGTCAGAAGCAAACACCCAAGAATTGTCCTCCTGACAATAACCTTTCCACTTAACCAAGTACTGGAGTCTCCGCCTAGCGAAACGAGAATCCAATATCTTCTCCACTTCATACTCCAGATTGCCCTCAACCAGAACAGGCTCAGGAGGCACAGCCATAGAAACCACTGGCTCGACAAACCTTTTCAATAAAGATTTGTGGAAGACGTTATGAATCTTAAATGTCCCTGGAAAAGCCAAGCGAAAAGAAACTGGATTAAGGAGTTTCAAGATCCTATAAGGTCCAATGAGCCTTAGCTTAAGCTTTGGAGACGCAACCTTCATAGGGATATTCTTTGAAGACAACCAAACCAATTCACTCACTTTAACCGAGGACCATTAGTCCTATGCCGGTTGGCAAACCGTTGGGCCTTCTCCTGAGAGAGAGACAACTTATCCACTACTTGATCCCAAATCTGCTGCATTCTCTCTACCACAGAGTCAACACCCGGACAGACAGAAGCCTCCATCTGCCCCGAAGAAAATCGAGGATGAAACCCAAAATTGCAGAAGAAAGGGGACATCAAAGTGGCAGAACTGGCCCTATTATTAAGAGCGAATTCAGCCAGGGCAAAAAAGAGACCCAGTCATCCTGATCCGCAGACATAAAACATCTCAAATAAGTCTCCAAGGTCTGGTTTGTTTTCTCAGTCTGCCCATTGGTCTGAGGATGAAACGCAGAGGAGAAAGACAGCTGAACTCCCAGTTTAGAACAAAATGTCCTCCAAAATCTGGAAACAAACTGGACTCCCCTGTCAGACACAATGTTCTCCAGAATGCCGTGCAAACGAACCATATGCTGAAAAAACAAGGGTACCAATTCGGAAGAGGATGGCAACTTAGGCAGTGGCACAAGATGGATCATCTTGGAGAATCTATCACAGATCACCCAAATGACGGTCATTCTCTGAGAGTCCGGGAGGTCGGAGATAAAATCCATAGAGATATGGGTCCATGGCCTCCTGGGCACCGGCAGTGGCATTAACAATCCACTAGAGTGAGAACAGGGCTTGGAACGAGAACAAGTCCCGCAGGACTGCACAAAATTCCTGACATCGTGAGATAAAGTGGGCCATCAAAAGGATCGACTCACCAAATCTCTAGTACCAAAAAAACCAGGATGACCAGCCAACGCAGAGCAATGAACTTCAGACATAACTTTTTCTCTCCATTGGTCTGGAACATACAATTTCCCCGCAGGGCAACGCTCAGCTATATCCCCCTGAAATTGCTCCAGGGCCAGTCTCAAATCGAGTGAGACAGCGGAAAGAACGACACCCTCCTTCAGAATGGCAGTAGGCTCAGCCACATCAATAGAATCTGCAAGGAAACTCCTAGAGAGGGCATCCGCCTTAACATTCATAGTACCCGGGAGGAAGGAGACCACAAAGTTAAAATGTGTGAAAAACAAGGCCCACCTGGCCTGTCTGGGATTCAATTGTTTGGCTGATTCGAGATAGATCAAGATTTTGTGGTCAGTGAAGACCACAACTTGATGTTTGGCTCCCTCCAACCAATGTCTCCACTCTTCAAACGCCCATTTCATAGCCAATAATTCCCAATTCCCCATATCATAATTACGTTCAGCTGGGGAAAATTTTCGAGAGAAGAAGGCACAAGGGTTACTCTTAGAGGTCTCCGGATCCCTTTGGGACAAAACGGCTCCTGTTGTGAATACCTTGGAGGCGACTTCTGAGCTGGGACTCCCTCCGGTGGTTGCTGAGGGTAATGAACTAATTACGGAATGGCCTTCAGCTGGCTCTGAATGGTATGATATAAGTGACCTGAGTTCCCAGCAGCCTTGCCGGTAATCAATTGTTCCTCCTGCTCTTGCTTGGAGCACAGCTTGTTTTCCTGCTCTCATTCAGATAAAAGTTTTGCTTTTTTTTCCTCTGTTGGATTTTCACTGCTGGTTTGCTGCTTGCAGTGGACTGCAGCCTGGTCCCCTTCTGGGGTCTTGTGCTGCAATTGTGCTCATTTTGTGTTTGCAGTTTTGCTCTGTTCCTTTGTCACTTTTTATTTGCTGTGTTTCTGTGTGTTACACCAGAGATCTGATTTAGGTGGTAGAGATCGTGTGATCTCAGGTTTTTTGTTAATCAGAAGTGTTTTCTTCTTGTCTACCGCCATTACATGTTCGGGGGCTTCCTATTTCTTCGGGGATTCTGCTCCGGGGGAGATAGCTTTCATCTTTCTGCCTTTAGGTGTAGTTATCTCTCCGGCTGTGATGAGGCGTCTAGGATCACCGTAGGTACGCTCCACGGCTACTTCTTGTGTGGCGGTTAGTTTAGGTTACTACAATCCAATCGTTTCCAGCCTCTCTGGTGTTTTGCTACTTTGGCTATTTTTTGCAGTTTCTCCTCAGCTACCGAAACATAACAGGCTCCCGCACCAATCTCAGAAGCATCTATCTCCACCTGAAATGGTAGAGAAACATCAGGTTGCCGTAGAACAGGAGCAGAAGTGAATCTGCGCTTAAGCTCCTGAAACACAGAAACTGCCTCAGGAGACCAATTTACAACATCAGAACCCTTTTTGGTTTAATCAGTCAGTGATTTCACAATACTAGAGAAATTACTTATAAATTTACAGTAGAAATCGGCAAAACCCAAAAATCTTTGAAGAGCCTTCAATGAAGTGGGCTGAACCCAATCACAAATGGCCTGAACCTTGACTGGTCCATTTCAATAGCAGACGGGGACAAAATGAATTCCAAAAACAAAACTTTCTGTATCCCACAGAGACATTTCGATCCCTTTAACATACAAAGCATTCTCTCTCAAAATCCGGAATACGCTCCGAACATGTTCCACATGAGAATTCCAGTTATTGGAAAATATCAAAATATCGTCCAAATAAACGATCAGAAACTTATCCACCAAGTCACGGAAAATATAATTCATGAACGACTGGAAGACGGAAGGGGCATTAGTGAGCCCAACAGGCATCACTAGGTACTCAAAATGCCCCTCAGGGGAATTAAACACCGTCTTCCATTCATCTCCGTGCTTGATGCGAATAAGATTATACGCCCCCCTAAGGTCAAGCTTGGTAAACCAACTGGCACCTTTCACTCTGGAAAACAAATCAGAAATCAGGGTAACGGATATTGATATTTAACCGTGATCTTATTAAGGAGACGATAGTCAATACATGGCCTCAATGAACCATCCTTCTTGGCCACAAAGAAAAAGCCGGCGCCCAAGGGTGAAGAGGATGGTCTGATATGACCCTTTTCCAAAGCCTCTTTGATATACGATCGTATAGCATCATGCTCGGGTACAGATAAATTGAAGAGCCGACCCTTGGGAAATTTACAACCGGGTTCCAACTCAATCGCACAATCATAACTCCTATACAGAGGCAAGGACGCAGATTTACTCTCACTAAATACATCAGAAAAATCAGCCAAATAGTCGGGGACATCTTCCAACCGGGGAAGGTAGAAAAAACAGGAGTGTCACTACGAACACATTGACAACCCCAACTGACCACAGACACAGACTTCCAATCCAAAACAGGATTATGAGTCTGTAACCAAGGAAAACCCAGTACAATAATGTCATGTAAATTATGTAACACCAAAAAGTTACAATTCTCTTGGTGGTCCGGGTCAACCCGCATTATCACCTGGGTCGAAAACTGGGGTTTATTCTCCGCCAAAGGGGTAGAATCAATACCCAGCAAAGGAATAGACTTCCACAGGGGTATCATGGGAAAACCACAACGTTTGGCAAAATTAAAATCCATGAGGTTTAGAGCTGCTCCTGAATCAACAAAAGCCTGAGCTGAAAATGTGGACACGGAGCAAATCAAGGTAACAGTCAAAAGAAACCTAGTCTGAACACCACCCAAAACAACTGAGCGCGCAAAACGTCTTCCCCGCTTGGGGCAGACGGAAATAGCATGAGAAGCGTCTCCACAGTAGAAGTACAACTTATTACGCTTACGAAACTCCTGACGCTGAGCACCAGAAGCCACTCCATCACACTGCATGGGCTCAGAGGCTGGCTCGCAAGGCGTCACCACCTCTCGCATATTTCTACACTCACGCAGACGTCTGTCAATTTGAATAGCCAATGCGATAGAGTCATTGAGCCCAGAGGGGACAGGAAATCTCACCATAACGTCCTTTACAGTCTCTGACAGACACTTCCGAAAAAGAGCTGCCAGGGCATCGTCATTCCATTTAGTAAGGACTGCCCACTTTCGGAATTTCTGACAGTATAGCTCTGCAGCTTCCTGACCCTGTTTTAATGCCAACAAGGTTCTCTCAGCTTGATCAGTAACATTGGGTTCATCATACAACAACCCCAGAGCCTGAAAAAACACATCAACATCAGTCAAGACAGGATCCCCAGGTGTCAGGGAAAAGGCCCAATCCTGAGAGTCGCCTCGCAACAGGGAGATGACAACTTGAACCTGCTGTGCAGGACTTAGGCCTCAAGGCAAAAAACAACTTACAGTTATTTTTAAAATTCAAAAATTTAGAGCGATCCCCAAAACACAACTCTGGAGTAGGAATCCTAGGTTCTACAGCAGGCATCTGAGAGAGATAGATTGCCATACTCCGAACTTCAGCAGCAAGCTGGTCCATATGCTGGGACAATTGCTTGATTTCCATTGAAGAAAAAATTCCTCCTCAGCCCCCAAAGAAAAAGAATGAAAAATGTATATAAAAAAAATTTCTGACAACTCTTTTTTTTTTTTCTGACAATTTTTTTTTTTTTAACTATTTTTCCCTTCTGTTGAGTCCCATAGAATTTTCAGTAAGGCCGGTGATTCTGTTATGATTTGGTAACTGAGGAGGACAGGGGCAAAACACCAAGGCAGACGAACACCTGAGAGGATGGGAACTAATGGGTTGCAGATCCCTAAACTAACGCACAACTAGAAGCAGCCATGGAGCGTACCTACGGTGATCCTAGATGCCTCAGCACAGTCGGAGAGCTAGCTACACCTAAAGATAGAAACAGGAAAGCTAACTGCCCCGGAGTAGAGCCCCAAAGAAATAGGCAGCCCCCAAACATATAATGGCGGTTAGACAAGACGAAACACAAACGCAGGCAGAAAATAGAGTGAGCAAACGCAGGGGCCAAGCACTGACTAAATAGGACAAGAAAGAACAGAATACTATCTGCAACCCAGCAAAACCCTAGCAAAACTTCCAACACTACTGATTACAATAATGCTGAGATCACACAATCTCGCCACCCACTAAATCAGAACTCAGAATGAGCAAGGCTAACCCCAGCCACTCAAAAAGCAGGGAAAGAGCAATTGAACAAATAACAGTGGCTACAGAAAACAGAAAGAAGCACAGGCCCCTGGAGGGGACCCGGCTAACCTCCACAATGGTGCAGACAAAAATTGAAATAGCAAACACAATAGAAATAAGCAGAAAATATCTTATCTGAAAGTAGCAAATGCAGGCAAGACACCAGCAGACTTCCAAATTAACCAGGAAACAACAATTGATCACCGGCGAGGATCATGGGAAGGCAGCTCCCTTATATCAGTCCAGTCAGTGACTCCTGATTGCCTGGTATCGCTGCCAGCTGAGGAGGCCCAGTCATTCGATACAGCTTCAGTACCGACAGCAACCACCAGAGGGAGCCTCCGCTCAGAAATTGTCTCCAATACGTTCACAACAGATGTGCTGCTGAGAACAATTATTTTTGTTCCGGCATAAACAATTCAATCACTCGTTGAATATGCAGAATTTTGCTTGTTTAGTATAATACACCACATAGTCCTCCATATATTATAATGTGCAACACAGTACTCCATATAGTAAAATGCACACCCCATAGTCCTCCATATAATATACTGTGCCCCATAGTACTCCATAAAGTATAATACACTCCCTATAGTCATCCATATAGTATAATACACTCCCTATAGTCCTCAATATATTAAAATACACTCCTCAGTCCTCCATATAGTACTATACACTTCCCATAGTCCTCCATATAGTATAATACACTCCTCATAGTCCTCCATATATTAAAATACACTCCTCAGTCCTCCATATAGTATAATACACTCCGCATAGTGCTCCATATAGTATAATGCACCACCATAGTCATCCATGTAGTACAATTCTCTTCCCATAGTATAAAGCACCCATAGTTCTTAATATAAAAAAAAATACACAACATGTAGCGATAGCAATAGGGATGAAACATCACTATTACCCGTCATGCTGAGCCATATAGGTCCCGCGTCCAAATCCCCGACGCACGTTTAAGGAAGGAATTATATATACCGAAACGTGCGTCGGGGATTTGGACGCGGGACCTATACGGCTCAGCATGACGGGTGTTATGTTTTGGTAGCTGAGGAGAGCAGGCAAAAAAAAGCAATACACCAGAGAGGTTGGAATCTACTGGATTGCAGTACCCTGACTAACCACCACAACTAAAGGCAGCCGTGGAGCGTTCCTACGTTGGTCCTAGACGCCTCGTCACAGCCTGAGAGGTTAACTACACCTAAAGATAGAAAGAGGAAAGCTATCTGCCCTGGAGCAGATCCCCAAAGAACAAAGGAAGCCCCCAAACACGTAATGGCGGCCAGACAAGAGGAAATACAGACACAGACAGAAAATAGTATTAGTAGTGTTGAGTGATACGATAATGCAAATATCGGCTATCGGCTATCGGCCGATATTAGCTCTATCGGCCTTTCATAATTCGTTTCGATATTTTCGTCTTATCGAATACCGGAATCGGATTTGTCACTGTCACTGTCTGTGTCCGTCGGTCGGGTCTGTCACTGTCAGTGTCCGTCGGTCGGGTCTGTCAGGAGTCAGCGGCACTTACCTGGCAGAAGATCTCCGGCGTCACATCCCGGACTGCTTAATGGCCGCCATCCACTTCTCCCCGGCGGTCACATGCAGTTTCTCGCGATAACTGCAGTGACTGCTGGGTAATCCCGGCCGTAAAGCAGTCAGTCCGATGACGTCACCGCCGGGGAACCAGGTAATCAGCTGTGTTGCGATGTAGCAGAGCTGGATCGTCGTGGGACAATCGTTACTATGGACTGCGTCGGACAGGTGGTATACTGTTGGTTTGTTTTTTTTCTTTTTTTACAGGAGATCGATGGCGTCGCAAGAATGAGAGTACAATAAAAGAAATGAAAACTGTGTTGTCTCTTTTATTTCATTAAAATACTTTTTTCTTGCTTTGTCTTTTTTTTATGCATTTAATAACTTTGGGATTAATAATGGATCGGTGTCTTATTGACGCCTCTCCATTATTAACCGGGCTTATTGTCACCGTGCAATCAACGGTGACATTAAGCCCTTATTACCCCGCTTGCCACCGCTACAGGGCAAGTGGGAAGAGCCGGGTAAAGTGCCACAATTGGCACATCTTTTGATGCGCCAAATGTGGGGCTGCTGTAGCCTGGTATTATCAGGCTGTTGAGGGCCAAAATCCATGGGCCCTGACAGTCTTTTAATACCAGGCCGCAGCAGTCTGCATTTTACTTGGCTGGTTAACAAAAATAGGGGGACCCCTACGCCGTTTTTTTTTTCGAGGGGATCCCCTATTTTTGTTAACCAGCCAAGCTAAGCAGACTGCTGTGGCCTGGTATTATCAGGCTGGCAAGGTCCATGGATCTTGGCTCCTTAACAGCCTGAAAATCCAGGCCTCAGCGGTCTGCTTCATCTGGCTGGTTAACAAAAATAGGGGGGACCCCACGCCAATTTTTTTCGAGGGGATCCCCTATTTTTGTTAATCAGCCAAGATATGCAGACTGCTGTGGCCTGGTATTATCAGGCTGGCAAGGTCCATGGATCTTGGCTCCTTAACAGCCTGAAAATCCAGGCCTCAGCGGTCTGCTTCATCTGGCTGGTTAACAAAAATAGTGGGGACCCCACGCCATTTTTTTTTCAAAGGGAACCCCTATTTTTGTTAACCAGTTCCCTCTGACGTCACTGATTGTGTCCCTGGCTGACCTGAAGTGAAAGTGGAAAGCAATCAATTAAGCTTTCCACTTCCTCTCCTGTCAGCCAGGAGAGGAACTCATTCATTTGGGGGTTTACTGTGAGGCTGCAGCATTAGCTGCGGTCCCTGCAGTAAACATTAACCCTTTCTGAAGGATTACACCGTGGGACCTGACTGTACATCGGATTGGTAAGAATAATTTTGCTTTATTATTTTATTTTTATTACAGGAAATGGTTTTAGCAGGAAAATAAAATATGGTCAAAAACTGTGTGATTATTTCATTAAACTTTTTTTTATTAAAGTGTGTGTGTTTGATTTTTCTTTCATACAATAGGATTAATAATTGATAGTTGTCTAATTGACAGCTCTCAATTATTAACCTGGCTTAAAGTGACCTTTCAATTGCAAGGTCATTTTAACCCCTTATTAACCCATTCGCCACCGCTACAGGGCAATGGGAATAGACGGGCAAAGTGCCAGAAAGGGCAAATCTAATTAGAGATTTGCCCTTTCTGGGGTGTCTGGGGGCAGATGTTAGTAGCCGGGGGGGCAAAAATAATGGTCCCTCTCTGGGCTATTATTATCTGCCCCCACTCACTGGCTTTGTCTGTCTGGTTGCGAAAATAGGGCGGGAGCCCACGCATTTTTTTTCAGCAATTTTACACCTCATATATATATATACATGTCATTAAATTTGTGACACATATATATATATATTTATATTTATAGTTCATACACTTCTACATAGTATAATAGCCGCTAATTCAATTGCCGGCTTTTGTGAAAATGCAGAACCCGACATGAAATGACACTTGGTTTACATAGAGTTAACCATGTCTTTTCATGTAGTTTGATATCTGATTTGCACAAACAATTACATGAGTGTAAGTGTGCAAAATTTCACACCTGTAGGGGTTAATTAAAGGTGTAAATTCGTAGCAAAAAAGTCCGTTTTTTTACAACGAATTTACACCTTTAATTAACCCCTACAGGTGTGAAATTTTGCACACATAGACTGATGTAATTGTTTGTGCAAATCAGATTGTAAACGACATGAAAAGACATGGTTAACCCTATGTACACCAAGTGTCATTTCATGTCGGGTGCTTCTGTCTTTTCACAGAAGCCGGCTTTACCCGGCAATTGAATCAGAGGATATTTTACTATGTAGAAGTGTATAAACTATACATATATGTATATATATATGTCACAATGACATGTATATATATATATATATATATATATATATATATATATATATGTATTCTATGTGTGTATATTTAGTGTTTACAAGGAAATAAAGGTTTTTTTTAGTTTCGATATTTTGTTCCCATAGACTTACATGGGACTTCCGCTATCGAAATGGATATCGACGATATTTAGTGATATCGGCGATACAATTTCGATACGATATTTTTAGATATCGAGCAATATCGCTCAACACTAAGTATGAGCAAACGTTGGGGCCCAATTTGCCTAGACAGAAAAGGATAGGAAGGATACTCACTGCAATCCAAAAAAAACCCCAAAAAAAGCCAACGCTACTAATTGCAAAAAACACCTGAGATCGCACGACCTCACCACCTAAATCAGTTCTCTGGTGTAACAAAACTAAGCCGCAGCCACTGAAAAAACTGGAAAAGGCAAATGAACAAATAACAGTGGCTCCAGAGGAACTGAGAGGAGCCCAAGCCCCCCGGGGAGGGAACCTGGCTAACTTCACAGAAATGCAGAGAAATATGCAAATGGTAAGCACAAAAACAAAAAACAGAAAATATCTTATCTGAGAGCAGGAGAAGAGGTAAGACTCAGCAAGCTTCCAAGTGAACCAGGAAACAACATTGAGACAAGAACAATTGATCACCGGCAACCATGATGGGAGGGAACCTCCCTTATATCCAGCCAGTCTGTGATTCCTGATTGCCAATCCTCATTGAATGGTTCAGTACTGTTTGTAACCACCAGAGGGAGCTTCTGCTCAGAATTCATTTCTAAAACATTCACAACAGTACCTCCCCCTTGAGGAGAGGTCACCGAACCCTCATTTGTGCAACCAGGTCGGTCAGGATGAGCTCTGTGATATGCACGGATCAGTCTCATAGCATGGATGTCCGAAGCAAACACTCAAGAATTGTCCTCCTCCACTTAACCAAATACTGGAGTTTCCGTCTAGAAAAACGAGAATCCAATATTTTCTCAACCACATACTCCATATTGCCCTCAACCAAAACAGGGTCAGGAGGCGCAGCCATAGGAACCACTGGCTCGACAAACCTCTTCAATAAGGACTTGTGGAACACGTTATGGATCTTAAATGTCCCTGGAAGAAGTAAACGAAAGGAAACAGGATTAAGAATCTCCATGATCTTATAACGTCCAATGAACCTAGGCTTAAACTTAGGAGATGCAACTCTCATAGGGATATTTCTTGAGGACAACCAGACCAAGTCCCCAACTTTAAACCGAGGACCATCAGTCCTATGCCGGTTGGCAAACCGCTGGGCCTTCTCCTGAGAGAGAGACAACCTCTCCACTACCTGGTCCCAAATCTGCTGCATACGCTCCACAACAGAGTCAACACCCGGACAGACAGAAGCCTCCGTCTATCCCGAAGAAAATCGAGGGTGAAACCCAAAATTGCAGAAAAACGGAGACATCAAAGTGGCAGAGCTTGCCCTATTATTAAGAGCAAACTCAGCCAAAGGCAAAAAAGAGACCAGTCATCTTGATCAGCAGACACAAAGCATCTCAGATAAGTCTCCAATGTCTGGTTTGTTCTCTCAGTTTGTCCATTGGTCTGAGGATGAAAAGCAGAGGAGAAAGACAATTGAACACCAAGTTTAGAACAAAAAGTCCTCCAAAATCTGGAAACAAACTGGACTCCTCTGTCAGACACAATGTTCTCAGGAATGCCGTGTAACCGAACCACGTGCTGAAGGAACAAAGGCACCAATTCGGAGGAGGAAGGCAACTTAGGTAATGGCACAAGATGTATCATCTTGGAAAACTTATCACAAATCACCCAGATAACGGTCATTCTCTGAGAAACAGGGAGGTCGGAAATAAAATCCATAGAGATATGGGTCCATGGTCTCTTGGGCACAGGCAATGGCATCAACAAACCACTAGAGCGAGAGCAAGGCTTGGAGCGAGAGCAAGTCCCACAGGACTGCACAAACTCCCTGACGTCACGAGACAAAGTAGGCCACCAAAAGGACCGACTCACCAAGTCTCTGGTACCAAAAATTCCGGGAAGACCGGCCAACGCGGAACAATGAATCTCAGACATCACACTCTTCTTCCACTGGTCTGGGACAAACAATTTCCCAATAGGGCAGCGCTCGGGTTTATCCTCCTGACACCCCTCCAGAGCAAGTCTCAAATTGGGCGAGATGGCGGAAAGAACCACACCCTCTTTCAAAATAACAGCAGGATAAGATAACTCAGGAGAGTCCGCAAGGAAACTCCTCGAGAGGGCATCCGCCTTAACATTCTTAGTGCCAGGAAGAAAGGAAACCACAAAATTAAAATGTGTGAAAAACAAGGCCCACCTGGCCTGTCTAGGATTAAGTCGCTTGGCTGATTCCAGATAAACCAGATTCTTATGGTCCGTGAGGACCACCACCTGATGTTTGGCTCCCTCCAGCCAATGTCTCCACTCTTCAAAAGCCCATTTCATGGCCAATAACTCCCGATTACCCACGTCATAATTACGTTCAGTTGGAGAAAATTTTCGAGAGAAAAAAGCACAAGGGTTACTTTTAGAGGTCTCAGGATCTCTTTGGGACAAAACGGCACCTGCCCCATTTTCAGAGGCATCAACCTCCACCTGAAATGGCAGAGAAACATCAGGCTGCCGTAGAACAGGAGCAGAAGTGAATCTCTGCTTAAGTTCCTGAAACGCAGAGACTGCCTCAGGAGGCCAATTCACCACATCAGAACCCTTTTTGGTCAAATCAGTCAATGGTTTAACAATAACAGAGAAATTACCAATAAATTTACGATAAAAATTGGCAAAACCCAAGAATCTTTGAAGAGCCTTTAATGAAGTAGGTTGGACCCAATCACAGATGGCCTGAACCTTGACCGGGTCCATTTCAATAACAGATGGAGACAAAATGAATCCCAGAAATGAGATCCTCTGTACGCCAAAAAGACACTTTGATCCCTTCACATACACAGCATTCTCCCTCAAAATCTGGAACACAGTCCGAACATGTTTCACATGAGAGTCCCAGTCATTGGAAAAAATCAAGATATCATCCAAATAAACAATCAGAAATTTATCCACAAAATCCCTGAAAATGTCATTCATGAAGGACTGGAAGACGGAAGGAGCATTAGTGAGCCCAAAGGGCATCACTAGGTACTCAAAATGCCCCTCTGGGGTATTAAACGCCATCTTCCATTCATCCCCGTGCTTAATGCGAATAAGGTTATACGCCCCCCTGAGGTCAAGCTTGGTAAACCAAGTAGCACTTTTCACCCTGGAAAACAGGTCAGAAATCAAGGGTAACGGATATTGATATTTCACAGTGATATTGTTCAAGAGACGATAATCAATACACGGCCTTAATGAACCATCCTTTTTGGCCACAAAGGAAAAACCGGCACCCAAGGGTGAAGAAGATGGTCTGATATGACCCTTCTCCAATGATTCCTTGATATAAGACCGCATAGCGTCATGTTCAGGTACAGACAAGTTAAAAAGGCGACCTTTAGGGAATTTACTACCAGGCACTAATTCAATAGCGCAGTCATAGCTCCTATGGGGGGGCAAGGATGCAGATTTACTTTCGCTAAACACATCAGAAAAATCAGTCAAAAAGTCAGGAACATCCTGAGCCTGGGGAGATGCAGAAAAAACAGGAGTGTTGGCATTAACACATTGGCAGCCCCAACTGGTCACAGAGACAGATTTCCAATCAAAACAGGATTATGAGACTGTAACCAAGGGAAACCTAGTACAATAATGTCATGCAGATTATACAGCACCAAAAATTTGCAACTCTCCTGACGATCAGGTTCAACCCTCATTATCACCTGAGTAGAGAACTGGGGTTTATTCTCAGCCAAAGGGGTAGAATCAATCACCAGTAGGGGAATAGACTTCCGTAGGGGTATCAAGGGAAACCCACAATGTTTAGCAAAATCAAAATCCATCAGGTTAATAGCTGCTCCCGAATCAACAAAAGCCTGAGCAGAAAATGTGGACAGGAGCAAATCAGGGTAACAGTCAACAGAAATTAGTCTGAACACTACCCAAGACAACTGAGCGTGCAAAACGTCTTCCCCGTTTAGGGCAGACTGAAATAGCATGAGAAGGTCACCACAATAGAAACATAACCCAT
>JARQOD010004923.1:0-51418 GCA_033576555.1 Oophaga sylvatica
GTCTATCCATGCGAATAGCGAGGGCCATAGCAGCCTCCAGTGATGGAGGAGAATCATACTGAGCCAACACATCTTTTAATTTGTCAGACAACCCTTGACAAAACTGGCTCCTAAGAGCTGGGTCATTCCACTGAGTATCTGTTGCCCATCTACGGAACTCAGAAGAATATTCCTCCGCTGGACGATTTCCTTGCCGTATTTTACGCAACTTTGTTTCAGCAAGGGAAATCGATCCGGATCATCATATACCAGACCCAGGGCAGTAAAAAATCGATCCACTGACTGGAGATCTGGGGAGCCTGGAGGAATAGAGAACGCCCAAGATTGAGGGTCCCCTTGTAAGAGCGAGATAACAATTCCCACCCTCTGCTCTTCACTCCCAGATGACCGAGGCCGCAGCCGAAAGTACAATTTACATGCCTCCCGGAAAGTAAAAAATTTGTCCCGCCCACCAGTGAACCTGTCCGGGAGAGCAACCTTAGGTTCAGATCTGGTTTGCTCCGGGGGGAACAAAACCTTGGACTTAATGTCTGCAAACTCCATGGACAACCCCTGCAACTGCCGGGCCAGCTGGGCTACTGGATCCATGACAGCTGGAGAGAATCTTTTGTACGGCCGGTGAAAATGTCACGCTGTATAGCAGATATATATATATGTGATGACAGTAATCTATATCAAAAGGGCAACATACAATATAACATGCGCATAGATATATGATAACATAGAATTACCTGACAGAAAGTCCAGTGGGTCAATACGGAATCCGTTATACGCTGTCTCCGGCTAGAGGGTGACCGGGGTCTATGCTGACCCTAAACTGGGGTCCTAACTAATCCCTCTACCTGGAGGTACTGTTAAAGGTACAGAGGTCCAGGCCACCAGCGTAAACACTGTCTCCTATCAATCCCTGCCAACTGTAATCTAGTCCTAAGAAGGACCCTGATTACCACCAAAGGGAATGAACAGGTAACGGTTAATGAACAGAAAGACATACAAGAAAGACAAGAAATAAAGTAAATAAAGTCTTACATACAACACTCACACACAGTAGGAACACCTAAGGTCTCAGAGATAAACTATAAGCTATAAGAGTAAAAACAACTAAGGAGCTCTTAGCTTAAGTATTCTCAGAACCGATCCAGTCTGCTAGACTACATAAAGGCTTTCACCGGCATCAAACAAGCAGACTGGCAGGTATATGAAGGAATCTAATTAGAACATAATCAAAAGCAGCCGGGCGAGGCTGGACCTAGTCTTAGCAAGGAGCTAGGTAAAATTAACTCCCTCATTACCAAACACAAAGAAACAGCAACTCAGCTGTGAGAAGTCAGAGTGTGTAATCGCGACGATCCTTGTGGCGATACACCCATGACAGCCACAGATACTCAGTGGAATGACCCAGCTCTTAGGAGCCAGTTTTGTCATGGGCTTTCTGATAAATTAAAAGACGTTTTGGCTCAGTATGAGTCTCCTCATTCACTGGAGGCTGCTATGGCCTTAGCTATCCGTACTGATAGACGGCTTTGGGAGAGGGGTGAGGTAACCCCACTCCCTGTTGTTTCTCCACCTACCACTAAAGTCCCTTATGTTGAGGTTCCCCTTGTCTGTTCGGATGAGCCTATGCAGTTGGGAGGGACATCATTTCGTAGGAGGGGAATGGCGGTACGCCGCAGGACTAGAAGATGTTTTTTCTGCGGGAAAGAGGGACATTTTGTTGGAGAATGTCCATCCCGTGCCTTGTTGAGCCAAAAGTCGCCGGAAAACTGTTAATCCCAGGTTGTGTGGTGGACGACAACCTGGGAGTATGTATTTCATCCGCCAGTTCTTCTCAGTTCCTTGTACCAGTGGAGGTGGTAGTTGGTACGAGAGTGGAGAGATTGTCTGTTCTTCTTGATAGTGGTTCCGGGGCTAATCTGGTTGACGCTCAGTTTGCTCAGGCTCAAGGTATGCATCTGAGTGTATTGGTCAAACCGATCCCTATATTCTCCATTGACGCCAGGCCTCTCGGCCAAGGTAGCTTTGTTCATGAGGTTCATAACATTGACCTTCGGGTAGGGGCAATACATAGGGAACAATTATCTTGTTATGTGTTGGAGGGTCTACCTACTCCCATTGTGTTGGGACTTCCTTGGTTGGTTAAACATAACCCTGTGATTAATTGGCAGTCCAGAGAAATAAGCCAATGGGGTGAGTTTTGCAAAAGCAACTGCATGAACACAGTCATCAGTGCGGTCGTGCCTAGTACATTGCCTCCTTTTTTGGAGGATTTTGGGGATGTTTTCTCTGAGGAGGGGTGTCAGGAGTTGCCTCCTCATCGCGTGTATGACTGCTCTATTAATCTCCTTCCTGATGCTAAGTTGCCTAAAGCTAGGTTGTATAATCTTTCTGGTCCTGAGAGGCAGGCTGTGAAAGATTATATTTCTGAAAGTCTGGCCAAAGGGCATATTAGACCTTCATCTTCCCCAGTAGCCGCGGGGTTCTTCTTTGTGAAGAAGAAAGATGGAGGCCTACGCCCTTGCTTGGATTTCCGCGAACTTAATCGGATTACTGTTCGAGATCCGTATCCACTCCCTCTTATTCCTGATCTCTTCAATCAAATTGTTGGCGCCAAATGGTTCTCTAAATTGGATCTCAGGGGGGCGTATAATCTGATTAGGATAAAAGAGGGGGATGAGTGGAAAACGGCGTTTAACACGCCGGAGGGACATTATGAGAACCTTGTCATGCCTTTTGGTCTGACTACTGCACCAGCAGTATTCCAACATTTTGTTAATGACATTTTTCGTCACCTTGTGGGGCTGTTTGTGGTTGTATATTTGGACGACATTTTAATTTACTCGCCAGATCTTGTGTCTCATCAGGAGCATGTGAGACAGGTGTTGCAGATCTTGCGAGACAATAAACTATACGCCAAACTGGAGAAGTGTGTATTTGCCGTACAGGAACTTCAGTTTTTGGGTTTTTTGGTGTCAGCCTCCGGTTTCCGTATGGACCCTGAAAAGGTGAGAGCAGTGCTTGAATGGGATCAGCCAGGGGATCTTAAGGCTCTGCAGCGTTTTTTGGGGTTTGCTAACTACTACCGGAAATGTATTTGTAATTTCTCATCTGTCGTCAAACCTCTCACTGACATGACAAGAAAAGGGACGGATTTTTCTAAATGGTCGGACAAAGCTTGCCAAGCCTTTTCCTCTTTGAAGAAATGTTTTGCTTCGGCACCCGTTCTCATTCAACCAGATGCATCTCAGCCGTTCATTGTGGAGGTGGATGCGTCTGACGTAGGGGTGGGTGCTATATTGTCCCAGGGTCCATCCCCTGGTAAATGGCATCCGTGCGCTTTCTTTTCTAAGAAATTGTCGTCCGCCGAAAGGAATTATGATATCGGCAATAGGGAACTTTTGGCCATTAAGTTAGCTTTTGAAGAATGGCGTCACTTTTTGGAGGGGGCAGTCCACCCGGTTACCGTTATTACTGATCACAAGAACCTGTTGTATTTGGAATCCGCTAAGCGTCTGAATTCCAGACAAGCTCGATGGTCGTTGTTTTTTACCAGGTTTAATTTTGTCGTCACTTATCGCCCGGGGTCTAAGAATGTAAAGGCTGATGCCTTGTCTCGCAGTTTCCCAGGGGCCGGGGAAAACGGATGACCCGAGTCCTATCCTTCAGGAGGGGGTGGTAGTGTCGGCTGTATTTTCTGAGCTTGAGGAGGAGGTGTTAGAGGCTCAGGGGGACGCCCCTGCAGGACCTCCAGGGAGACTGTCCCAAATCTGTTGAGACAAAAGGTTATTGAGGCACATCATAATTCTGCTCTAGCAGGACATCCAGGGAGTAAGGCTACTTTAGATCTCCTTTCTCGCCGGTTTTGGTGGCCTAATGCTAATAAAGATGTTATAACTTTTGTCGCGTCATGGGGGGTGTGTGCTCGCTCTAAAACCCCTCATACCCGTCCGTCTGGGACCCTTTTACCCTTGAAACTTCCGGAGCGTCCATGGACTCATTTATCTATGGACTTCATTACGGACCTTCCTCCGTCGTCAGGGAATACTGTCATACTGGTGGTTGTTGACAGGTTCAGTAAGATGGCACATTTCGTTGCTCTTCCTGCACTCCCTAATGCTAAAACTCTGGCGCAGGTGTTCATTAGGGAGATCGTTAGACTTCATGGGTTGCCTTCTGATGTGGTGTCAGATAGGGGGTCTCAGTTTGTGTCCAAATTTTGGAGGGCATTTTGTTTACGTCGGGGGATGCAATTGTCATTTTCCTCGGCTTTTCATCCGCAGACCAATGGTCAGACAGAGCGTCTGAATCAGAGCTTAGAGACATATCTCCGGTGTTTTGTTTCAGAGAACCAGGAGGACTGGTCTTCTTTCTTGCCTCTGGCAGAGTTCGCTCTTAACAACAGGCGGAGCGAGTCCACTGGTAAGTCCCCGTTTTTTGGGGCATATGGTTTCCATCCCCAGTTTTGTACTTTCAATGGGGGGGGCCCTTCTGGGGTTCCTGAGGAGGAGCGTTTCTCGTCGTCACTTGCTTCTGTGTGGAGAGGTGTATTGAATAATCTGAGTGCGATGGGGAACCGTTACAAACGTATGGCTGATAGGAGGAGAGTTTCTGGTCCAGATCTGAATGTGAACGATCTGGTATGGTTGTCTACCAGGAATATAAAACTTAAGGTGCCCTCCTGGAAACTGGGTCCCAGATTCATCGGGCCGTACAGGATCAGTTCCATAATTAATCCTGTGGCATTTCGTCTGGACCTCCCTCCTACGTTTAAAATTCATAATGTGTTCACACAAGTCATTACTTAAAAGGTATGTGGCACCAGTCATACCGTCACCTCTACCTCCTCCTCCTGTGTTGGTCAATGGTAACTTGGAATTTCAAGTATCAAAGATCATTGACTCACGTCTGAATCGCCGGTCCCTTCAGTACTTGGTGCATTGGAAGGGGTATGGTCCAGAGGAGAGGACGTGGGTCCCTGCGTCTGATGTTAACGCAGATCGTTTGGTTCGGACCTTCCACAGAACTCACCCGGGCAGGCCTGGCCCTGAGGGTCCGGAGGCCCCTCGTAGAAGGGGGGGTACTGTCATGTGTGCATTGCCACGAAGATCGTCGCGGTTGCACATTTTGACTTCTCACAGCTGATCTGCTGTTTCTTTGTGTTTGGCAGCTAGGGAGTTAATTCTGTCTGTGCTCGGTGCTGGGACTGGGTGCAGTTTCTCCCGGCTGCAATTGATTATTTGTTGATTGGTTTCCTTTAAATTCCTGGTTGTCTGCTTGGGGAGTTGCCAGTGAAACCTTCATGCAGACCACAGATAGGAATGAATCTATATAGACTTTAGTTGTGAGCTCCTTAGTTGTTCTAAGCTCAACTTGGTTAGAGTTTATTTCCCAGACCATTTATGTTCCTTTGGTGTTTGAGTGTGTATGCAAGCGAGTGTTATCCTGTCTGTCTTATATGTCTAATCTGTGTATTTAGCTGAGATCAGCCCATATCCCTTTGGTGGTAGTCAGGATCCTTCTTAGGACTGATTACAGGGTTCAGGGTCTGATAGGAGACAGGGTTAGGTTGGAGACTTGGACCTCTGAACCATTATCAGTACCTCCAAGGTGAGGGATTAGTTAGGACCCCAGTTTAGGGTCAGGTTAGATCCCGGTCCACCTCTTTCCTGTTTCAGCTCATCAAGTCCTCAAGATTAACCCTGAGTTCAGCAGATATCGTGTCAGGTAAATCTATTCTATACTTACATGCTGATGTTGCTATACTAGTTGTTGTATAGAGTGTTGTTCCTGTATTAATAGTTTACTGACATTGTATACATATCATTAGACAGCGTGACATTTTCACTGGCCATAAAAATTATCTCCAGTTACCATGGATCCAGTAGCCCAGCTGGCTCTGCAGTTGCAGGGATTATCCATGGAGCTGACGGACATTAAGTCCAAAGTTTTGTCTCCCCTGGAGCAAACCAGAGTTGAACCTAAAGTAGCTCTCCCGGACAGGTTCACTGGTGGGCGAGACAAATTTTTCACCTTCCGGGAGGCATGTAAATTGTATTTTCGGCTTCGGCCTCGATCATCAGGGAGTGATGAGCAGAGAGTGGGAATTGTTATCTCACTTCTGCAAGGGGACCCTCAATCCTGGGCATTTTCCCTTCCTCCGGGATCCCCGGCTCTACTGTCTGTAGATCAATTTTTTACTGCCCTGGGATTGGTATATGATGACCCAGATCGGGTCTCTCTTGCTGAGACAAAATTACGTAAGATACAGCAGGGAGATCGTCCTGCAGAGGAATTTGCTTCTGAGTTTCGTAGATGGGCCACTGTCACGCTGTATAGCAGATATATATATATGTGATGACAGTAATCTATATCAAAAGGGCAACATACAATATAACATGCGCATAGATATATGATAACATAGAATTACCTGAAAGAAAGTCCAGTGGGTCAATACGGAATCCGTTATACGCTGTCTCCGGCTAGAGGGTGACCGGGGTCTATGCTGACCCTAAACTGGGGTCCTAACTAATCCCTCTACCTGGAGGTACTGTTAAAGGTACAGAGGTCCAGGCCACCAGCGTAAACCCTGTCTCCTATCAATCCCTGCCAACTGTAATCTAGTCCTAAGAAGGACCCTGATTACCACCAAAGGGAATGAACAGGTAACGGTTAATGAACAGAAAGACATACAAGAAAGACAAGAAATAAAGTAAATAAAGTCTTACATACAACACTCACACACAGTAGGAACACCTAAGGTCTCAGAGATAAACTATAAGCTATAAGAGTAAAAACAACTAAGGAGCTCTTAGCTTAAGTATTCTCAGAACCGATCCAGTCTGCTAGACTACATAAAGGCTTTCACCGGCATCAAACAAGCAGACTGGCAGGTATATGAAGGAATCTAATTAGAACATAATCAAAAGCAGCCGGGCGAGGCTGGACCTAGTCTTAGCAAAGAGCTAGGTAAAATTAACTCCCTCATTACCAAACACAAAGAAACAGCAACTCAGCTGTGAGAAGTCAGAGTGTGTAATCGCGACGATCCTTGTGGCGATACACCCATGACAGCCACAGATACTCAGTGGAATGACCCAGCTCTTAGGAGCCAGTTTTGTCATGGGCTTTCTGATAAATTAAAAGACGTTTTGGCTCAGTATGAGTCTCCTCATTCACTGGAGGCTGCTATGGCCTTAGCTATCCGTACTGATAGACGGCTTTGGGAGAGGGGTGAGGTAACCCCACTCCCTGTTGTTTCTCCACCTACCACTAAAGTCCCTTATGTTGAGGTTCCCCTTGTCTGTTCGGATGAGCCTATGCAGTTGGGAGGGACATCATTTCGTAGGAGGGGAATGGCGGTACGCCGCAGGACTAGAAGATGTTTTTTCTGCGGGAAAGAGGGACATTTTGTTGGAGAATGTCCATCCCGTGCCTTGTTGAACCAAAAGTCGCCGGAAAACTGTTAATCCCAGGTTGTGTGGTGGACGACAACCTGGGAGTATGTATTTCATCCGCCAGTTCTTCTCAGTTCCTTGTACCAGTGGAGGTGGTAGTTGGTACGAGAGTGGAGAGATTGTCTGTTCTTCTTGATAGTGGTTCCGGGGCTAATCTGGTTGACGCTCAGTTTGCTCAGGCTCAAGGTATGCATCTGAGTGTATTGGTCAAACCGATCCCTATATTCTCCATTGACGCCAGGCCTCTCGGCCAAGGTAGCTTTGTTCATGAGGTTCATAACATTGACCTTCGGGTAGGGGCAATACATAGGGAACAATTATCTTGTTATGTGTTGGAGGGTCTACCTACTCCCATTGTGTTGGGACTTCCTTGGTTGGTTAAACATAACCCTGTGATTAATTGGCAGTCCAGAGAAATAAGCCAATGGGGTGAGTTTTGCAAAAGCAACTGCATGAACACAGTCATCAGTGCGGTCGTGCCTAGTACATTGCCTCCTTTTTTGGAGGATTTTGGGGATGTTTTCTCTGAGGAGGGGTGTCAGGAGTTGCCTCCTCATCGCGTGTATGACTGCTCTATTAATCTCCTTCCTGATGCTAAGTTGCCTAAAGCTAGGTTGTATAATCTTTCTGGTCCTGAGAGGCAGGCTGTGAAAGATTATATTTCTGAAAGTCTGGCCAAAGGGCATATTAGACCTTCATCTTCCCCAGTAGCCGCGGGGTTCTTCTTTGTGAAGAAGAAAGATGGAGGCCTACGCCCTTGCTTGGATTTCCGCAAACTTAATCGGATTACTGTTCGAGATCCGTATCCACTCCCTCTTATTCCTGATCTCTTCAATCAAATTGTTGGCGCCAAATGGTTCTCTAAATTGGATCTCAGGGGGGCGTATAATCTGATTAGGATAAAAGAGGGGGATGAGTGGAAAACGGCATTTAACACGCCGGAGGGACATTATGAGAACCTTGTCATGCCTTTTGGTCTGACTACTGCACCAGCAGTATTCCAACATTTTGTTAATGACATTTTTCGTCACCTTGTGGGGCTGTTTGTGGTTGTATATTTGGACGACATTTTAATTTACTCGCCAGATCTTGTGTCTCATCAGGAGCATGTGAGACAGGTGTTGCAGATCTTGCGAGACAATAAACTATACGCCAAACTGGAGAAGTGTGTATTTGCCGTACAGGAACTTCAGTTTTTGGGTTTTTTGGTGTCAGCCTCCGGTTTCCGTATGGACCCTGAAAAGGTGAGAGCAGTGCTTGAATGGGATCAGCCAGGGGATCTTAAGGCTCTGCAGCGTTTTTTGGGGTATGCTAACTACTACCGGAAATTTATTTGTAATTTCTCATCTGTCGTCAAACCTCTCACTGACATGACAAGAAAAGGGACGGATTTTTCTAAATGGTCGGACAAAGCTTGCCAAGCCTTTTCCTCTTTGAAGAAATGTTTTGCTTCGGCACCCATTCTCATTCAACCAGATGCATCTCAGCCGTTCATTGTGGAGGTGGATGCGTCTGACGTAGGGGTGGGTGCTATATTGTCCCAGGGTCCGTCCCCTGGTAAATGGCATCCGTGCGCTTTCTTTTCTAAGAAATTGTCGTCCGCCGAAAGGAATTATGATATCGGCAATAGGGAACTTTTGGCCATTAAGTTAGCTTTTGAAGAATGGCGTCACTTTTTGGAGGGGGCAGTCCACCCGGTTACCGTTATTACTTTCACAAGAACCTGTTGTATTTGGAATCCGCTAAGCGTCTGAATTCCAGACAAGCTCGATGGTCGTTGTTTTTTACCAGGTTTAATTTTGTCGTCACTTATCGCCCGGGGTCTAAGAATGTAAAGGCTGATGCCTTGTCTCGCAGTTTCCCAGGGGCCGGGAAAACGGATGACCCGAGTCCTATCCTTCAGGAGGGGGTGGTAGTGTCGGCTGTATTTTCTGAGCTTGAGGAGGAGGTGTTAGAGGCTCAGGGGGACGCCCCTGCAGGACCTCCAGGGAGACTGTTTGTCCCAAATCTGTTGAGACAAAAGGTTATTGAGGCACATCATAATTCTGCTCTAGCAGGACATCCAGGGAGTAAGGCTACTTTAGATCTCCTTTCTCGCCGGTTTTGGTGGCCTAATGCTAATAAAGATGTTATAACTTTTGTCGCGTCATGTGGGGTGTGTGCTCACTCTAAAACCCCTCATACCCGTCCGTCTGGGACCCTTTTACCCTTGAAACTTCCGGAGCGTCCATGGACTCATTTATCTATGGACTTCATTACGGACCTTCCTCCGTCGTCAGGGAATACTGTCATACTGGTGGTTGTTGACAGGTTCAGTAAGATGGCACATTTCGTTGCTCTTCCTGCACTCCCTAATGCTAAAACTCTGGCGCAGGTGTTCATTAGGGAGATCGTTAGACTTCATGGGTTGCCTTCTGATGTGGTGTCAGATAGGGGGTCTCAGTTTGTGTCCAAATTTTGGAGGGCATTTTGTTTACGTCGGGGGATGCAATTGTCATTTTCCTCGGCTTTTCATCCGCAGACCAATGGTCAGACAGAGCGTCTGAATCAGAGCTTAGAGACATATCTCCGGTGTTTTGTTTCAGAGAACCAGGAGGACTGGTCTTCTTTCTTGCCTCTGGCAGAGTTCACTCTTAACAACAGGCGGAGCGAGTCCACTGGTAAGTCCCCGTTTTTTGGGGCATATGGTTTCCATCCCCAGTTTTGTACTTTCAATGGGGGGGGCCCTTCTGGGGTTCCTGAGGAGGAGCGTTTCTCGTCGTCACTTGCTTCTGTGTGGAGAGGTGTATTGAATAATCTGAGTGCGATGGGGAACCGTTACAAACGTATGGCTGATAGGAGGAGAGTTTCTGGTCCAGATCTGAATGTGAATGATCTGGTATGGTTGTCTACCAGGAATATAAAACTTAAGGTGCCCTCCTGGAAACTGGGTCCCAGATTCATCGGGCCGTACAGGATCAGTTCCATAATTAATCCTGTGGCATTTCGTCTGGACCTCCCTCCTACGTTTAAAATTCATAATGTGTTCCACAAGTCATTACTTAAAAGGTATGTGGCACCAGTCATACCGTCACCTCTACCTCCTCCTCCTGTGTTGGTCAATGGTAACTTGGAATTTCAAGTATCAAAGATCATTGACTCACGTCTGAATCGCCGGTCCCTTCAGTACTTGGTGCATTGGAAGGGGTATGGTCCAGAGGAGAGGACGTGGGTCCCTGCGTCTGATGTTAACGCAGATCGTTTGGTTCGGACCTTCCACAGAACTCACCCGGGCAGGCCTGGCCCTGAGGGTCCGGAGGCCCCTCGTAGAAGGGGGGGTACTGTCATGTGTGCATTGCCACGAAGATCGTCGCGGTTGCACATTTTGACTTCTCACAGCTGATCTGCTGTTTCTTTGTGTTTGGCAGCTAGGGAGTTAATTCTGTCTGTGCTCGGTGCTGGGACTGGGTGCAGTTTCTCCCGGCTGCAATTGATTATTTGTTGATTGGTTTCCTTTAAATTCCTGGTTGTCTGCTTGGGGAGTTGCCAATGAAACCTTCATGCAGACCACAGATAGAAATGAATCTGTATAGACTTTAGTTGTGAGCTCCTTAGTTGTTCTAAGCTCAACTTGGTTAGAGTTTATTTCCCAGACCATTTATGTTCCTTTGGTGTTTGAGTGTGTATGCAAGCGAGTGTTATCCTGTCTGTCTTATATGTCTAATCTGTGTATTTAGCTGAGATCAGCCCATATCCCTTTGGTGGTAGTCAGGATCCTTCTTAGGACTGATTACAGGGTTCAGAGTCTGATAGGAGACAGGGTTAGGTTGGAGACTTGGACCTCTGAACCATTATCAGTACCTCCAAGGTGAGGGATTAGTTAGGACCCCAGTTTAGGGTCAGGTTAGATCCCGGTCCACCTCTTTCCTGTTTCAGCTCATCAAGTCCTCAAGATTAACCCTGAGTTCAGCAGATATCGTGTCAGGTAAATCTATTCTATACTTACATGCTGATGTTGCTATACTAGTTGTTGTATAGAGTGTTGTTCCTGTATTAATAGTTTACTGACATTGTATACATATCATTAGACAGCGTGACAACTATCTAGACAGTTTTGGGCCCCAGCGTTTGCTCAATCTATTTTCTGTCTGTGTTCGTGTTTTCATCTTGTCTAACTGCCATTATATGTTTGGGGGCTTCCTACTCTTTTTGAGTCTACTCCGGGGCAGTCAGCTTTCCTCTTTCCATCTTCAGGGATAACTATCTCTCCGGCTGTGCCGAGGCATCTAGGACCACTGTAGGTACGCTCCACGGCTGCTTCTAGTTGTGCGGTTAGTTTAGGGGTCTGCAACCTATTAGTTTCCAACCTCTCTGGTGTCAGGCTGCCTATGCGGTTTTTTGCTTCTGCCTCCTCAGCTACCAAAACATAACAGCAAACCTTCTTGCCACAGCTCGCATTGATGTTCCATCCTGGATGAGCTGCACTACCTGAGCCACGTGTGTGGGTTGTAGAGTCCGTCTCATGCTACCACGAGTGTGAAAGCACAACCAACATTGAAAAGTGACCAAAACATCAGCCAGAAACATTGGTACTGAGATGTGGTCTGCAGAACCACTCCTTTATTGAGTGTGTCTTGATAATTGCCAATAATTTCCATCTGTTGTCTATTCCATTTGCACAACAGCATGTGAAATTGATTGTCAATCAGTGTTGCTTCCTAAGTGGACAGTTTGATTTCACAGAAGTTTGATTTACTTGGAGTTATATTCTGTTGTTTAAGTGTTCCCTTTATTTTTTGAGCAGTGTATATATATATATATAATATATATATATATACACTGCTCAAAAAATAAAGGGAACACTTAACACGATATAACTCCAAGTCAATTACACTTCTGTGAAATCAACTTGTCCAGTTATGAAGCAACACCGATTGTGAATCAATTTTTCCTGCTGTTGTGCAAATGGAACAGACAACAGGGAGAAATGATCGGCAATTAGGAAGACACCCCCTATAAAGGAGTGCTTCTGCAGGTGGGGACCACAGACCATTTCTCTTTTCTCATCCTTTTTGGCTGTTGCTTTGGTCACTTTTGCATTTTGTCATTGCTCTCATCCTTAGAGGTACTGTACAGTAGCATGAGGCAGTGTCTACAACCCACAGAAGTTGCTTACGTAGTGTAGCTTATCCTATCCAGGATGGCACATTAATGCAGTCTGTGGCAAGAAGGGTAGCTCTGTCTGTCAGAGTAGTGTCCAGAGGATGGAGGCACTACCAGGAGCCAGGCCAGTACACCAGGAGACGTGGAGGGGGCCGTAAGAGGGCAACAATCCAGCATCAGGACCACTACTTCTATCTCTGTGCAAGGAAGAAAAGGAGGAGCACTGCTAGAGCCCTGCAAAATGACCTCCAGCAGGCCACAAATGTGCATGTGTCTGCACAAATGGTTAGAAACTGACTCCATGAGGATGGCATGAACGCCCAATGTCCACAGATGGGGGTTGTGCTCACAGCCCAACACCGTGTAGGACACTTGGCATTTGACAGAGAACACCATGATTGGCAAATTCGCCTCTGGCGCCCTGTACTCTTCACAGATGAGACCAGGTGCACACTCAGCACATGTGACAGACGTGACAGAGACTGGACACTCTGTGGAGAGCGATCTGCTGCCTGTAACATCCTTAAGCATGACCGGTTTGGCAGTGGGTCAGTAATGGTGTGGGGTGGCATTTCTTTGGAGGGCCGCACAGCCCTCCATGTGCTCGCCAGAGGTAGCCTGACTGCCATTAGGTACCGAGATGAGAGCCTCAGACCCCTTGTGAGACCATATGCTGGTGCGGTTGGCCCTGGGTTCCTCCTAATGCAGGACAATGCCAGACCTCATGTGTCTGGGGTGTGTCAGCAGTTCCTGCAAGATGAAGGCGTTGAAGCTATGGACTGGCCTGCCCGTTCCCCAGACATGAATCCGATTGAGCACATCTGGGGCAGCATGTCTCGCTCCATCCACTAATGTCACGCTGCACCACAGACTGTCCAGGAGTTGATGGATGATTTAGTCCAGGTCTGGGAGGAGATCCCTCAGGAGAACATCCGCAACCTCATCAGGAGCATGCCTAGGCATTGTAGGGAGGTCATACAGGCACATGGAGGCCACACACACTACTTAGCATCATTTTGACTTGTTTCCACTTTAATTTTGTCTTGTTTTGATTTTCATTTCGACTTGTTTCCACTTTCATTTTGGGGGTCTCTCAAAATCCAGGCCTCCATTGGTTCAAAAATTTGATTTCCATTGATGATTTTTGTGTGATTATGTTGACAGCACATTCAACTTTGTACAGAACAAAGTATTCAATGAGAATATTTCATTCATTTAGATCTAGGATGTGTTATTTGAGTGTTTCCCCTTTATTTTTTTGAGTAGTGTATATATATATATAGATATATATTATATATATCTATATATATATATATACAGGTCCTTCTCAAAAAATTAGCATATAGTGCTAAATTTCATTATTTTCCATAATGTAATGATTACAATTAAACGTTCATATATTTTAGATTCATTACACACCAACTGAAATTTGTCAGGTCTTTTATTGTTTTAATACTGATGATTTTGGCATACAACTCCTGATAACCCAAAAAACCTGTCTCAAAAAATTAACATATTTCAACCGTCCAATAAAATAAAAGTGTTTTTTAAAAACAACCAAAAAAAAAACATCAAATAATAATGTTCAGTTATGCACTCAATACTTGGTCGGGAATCCTTTTGCAGAAATGACTGCTTCAATGCGGCGTAGCATGGAGGCAATCAGCCTGTAAGGTTCTTTGTCTCTGTTGACATGTTCCTTGAAACTCAGTTTTCCGTCGGCCATTTTGCTTTCTGTCTTTCTGCAGCTCTTGCCCTCAGTTAATATGGAGTTTCCAGTTTTCATGTTCCCGCCCTGATTCTTCCCTCTTGCTTTTAAGCAGCCTCAGCTGAACAATCAGTGCTCCTGAATCAAGCCTCAGTCAGTCTGTGACCTGACTCCTGGAAGCCTTGGACTTGTACTCCAGCTATTCCCTACTGAGGAACCTTGGAACACTTTTGGACTCTGGAAACCTGCTGTTTGGTGAATCCATGTTTGCAGAGGAATTACGGTACAGAGAAGAGATCCTGAACCTGCTTTGGAGATTTATTGTAGTGCTTGAAGTTACTCTGGCCTGCTGTGTCTCCTGTCGCTGTTCCTGCAAACTGTGTGAACTTTTCAGCATGCTTGTATGAAGTAATACAAGTCATTTCATTTCAACCTATGTCTCCTGTGTTTTCCTCGCACCCAAGCACAAGACGCTATAGGAACTGTACACAATACATGACAAGATTCAGGAGCCAATGTTTAGTGTCTGCTGGGTCTGGGAAAGCCGTGTCTGCTGTGACTGTGGATATCAGATGTCCGTTTAATACCTTATGTGATGACAGTGGTTGTGACTTCTCACAACCATTCCAGGTGAGCGCATTCCCTTAAAATTTTACTCTGGAGTGTTACCACAGGTAAACACTATTGTTTTTTTTTTTTTTTTCCTTTCCTCTTCTCCTTCCAGCACTTCTGCCTTAAAAGATCTGGAAGATGGAGGCCCGCATAAAGGAACTTTGCGGAGTGACTGATACAATCCTTTCAGATGTACAGACTTTAAAAACCCGTTTTGCAAGCCTACAGGACCTCACTAATCATAATTTGCAAGTGTTTGGACAGACTACCCAGGAATTGCGAGCCAGGATTGAGGCTCTAGAGGAACGAGCCCAGGCTCCTGCCAAAGCCCCAAGTTCTGGGATCCCCAAATTACCTCCTTTTCGTTTTGGCGGTGAACGTGAGAAATTCAGGGGATTTATTAATCAATGCAATTTATTTTTCTCTGCACATGCTTCACAATTTCCCACTGAACGATCCAAAGTGCTTACTATAATCATGTTGCTTACCAATAAGGCTTTGATGTGGGCAAACCCTCTGATTGAGACTGAGGATGATTGTTTGAATCACCTTGATGCTTTTATTTCAGCCATGGGGCAGGTGTTTGATGACCCCAATCGAGGTGCAACAGCTGAAGCAGCCATGTTAACTTTGCGCCAAGGTAAGCGTTCAGTAGCCGAATATGCCCTGGATTTCAGGAGATGGGCTCTTGATACCACTTGGGACACTTCCGCTAAAAAATCTATTTTTCGGAAAGGGTTGTCTCCACTGATTAAGGATGAACTTGCTCGTGCCGACCCTCCCACTGCGTTAGGTGACTTTATTAACTATTTTATCCGTATTGATGCTCGTCTGACTGAACGCAGACAAGAGAGATGGTTCGAAAATAATCGCACTAACCTTTTACTACCTCCCTCCTCAGCTAAGGAACCTTTGAGTAGGATCACAAGGGAACCAGAACCTGAACCCATGCAGGTGGACTCTTTACAAAGACGGGTTAGTGATGCACGCAAAGAACATCGTATAAAGGAAAATCTATGTTTCTACTGTGGTAAGTCAGGGCACTTCATTATAAACTGCCACAGCCGTTCTCGTAAGACTACTGCAGCAGTCATTCACTGTGAGTGTTGCGAGAGGAGCTCTGTCATGTCCGAGCCTCAGGCTCCAGAGAGATCTGCTGCAAGAGATCTTGATTTCTCGGACTTAAACTCTGTTAGTTCTGGGGACGATGACGGTATAAACGCTGCAATTTTTCAAGTTTCCTCAGCGGTATCCCAGCTGAGTTGTAAAAGAAACAATTCTCATTGCTTCCTTTCCATCAAACTCTGGGTTGACTCAGTCTGGGTGTCTAGCTCTGCTATGATCGACTCAGGAGCAAGTGGAAATTTTATGGATATCTCCTTTGCTCTGAAACAGGGGATACGTTCAGTGAAGAAGGCTACTCCAGTACAGATGGAGACTGTGGATGGCTCTCTACTGACTTCTGGACCAGTGGATCAAGAAACAGAGCCTTTGAGGGTCCTTATGGGTAAAGATCATCAGGAGAAAATGTCTTTTATGCTTATCTCTTCTCCCCACTTTCCCATTATTCTAGGGCTACCATGGCTGCAGGCGCAGAATCCTACGATTAACTGGGAGACCAAGGAATTACACTTTCCGGAGAAACAGATGAGTCAAGGAGTTTCAGCTTGCTCTGTTCCTAAAGGAACCATGTCAGTCCCTGAACTACCAGCTGTATACCAGGTCTATGTGGATTTATGTGACAAGAAGAACGCTGATCAGCTTCCTCCTCACCGTCCATATGATTGTCCAATTGAATTATTGCCTGGAGCCGAGATACCTTTTGGTAAGATCTACCCTCTAGCGGGGCCCGAGCTAAAAGCTTTGAAGGATTATATAGACGAAAATTTAGCCAAGGGCTTCATACGCCCCTCTTCATCTCCCGCAGGTGCACCCATCTTCTTTGTGAAGAAGAAAGATGGATCTCTGAGACCCTGCATAGACTATAGGGAACTCAATAAGGTTACTATTAGAAACCGTTATCCATTGCCTTTAATCCCTGAGTTGTTGGAGAGATTGCGGCATGCCAAAATTTTCTCTAAACTGGATCTCCGTGGGGCCTATAACTTGGTCCGTATTAGACCTGGGGATGAATGGAAGACTGCTTTCAGGTCACGCTATGGACACTTTGAATATCTAGTTATGCCTTTTGGTCTGAGTACCGCCCCAGCCACTTTCCAACACTTCGTGAATGATATCTTCAGGGATCTCCTAGATACATTTGTGGTGATTTATCTGGATGATATTCTAATTTTTTCTAACTCCACAGAGGAACATCATGGACATGTGAGAATGGTCTTAGAACTCCTAAGACAAAACCATCTCTACTTCAAACTTGAAAAATGTGAATTCCATAGGACCGAAATTCAATTTCTGGGGTATGTACTATCTACGCAAGGGATTAGTATGGATGGAAGCAAGACCCAAGCCATCAAGGATTGGCCAATTCCTAGAAATGTGAAGGAGGTGCAGCGTTTCATCGGGTTTGCCAACTTCTATAGACGTTTCATTAAGAATTTTTCTGAGGTAGTGTCACCTATCACCCAACTTACCCGGAAACAGTCTAGGTTCTCCTGGACCCCGCAAGCTCAGGAAGCATTTTCCTGTTTAAAGGATAAATTTACCACCGCACCTATCTTAGTACATCCCATCCCCGAGCTTGCCTTCATAATAGAGGTGGATGCTTCAGACTGTGCCGTTGGAGCTATACTCTCTCAGAGAACAGGTGAGAAGAATGTCTTGCATCCCTGTGCCTTCTTTTCCCAGCAGTTGTCTTCGGCTGAGAGGAACTACGATGTGGGCAATAGAGAATTGTTGGCCATTATTGCCGCCTTCAAGAAATGGAGACACCTTCTTCAGGGAGCTGCACAGCAAATAGTCGTCCTGACAGACCATCGTAACCTTGAATTTATCAGGTCGGCTAAGTGCCTGACTCCTCGCCAGGCTCGCTGGAATCTTTTCCTAAACCAATTTAATTTTGTCATTTCTTATAGACCAGGATCGTGCAATGGAAAGGCTGATGCACTCTCTAGGATTCATTCAGCAGAGACACGTCCACTTACTCCTCCTAAGACTATTCTTCCTGACTCTAGATTCCTGGGAGTGATTCATAATCAAGACCTACTTAAGGACATCAAGGAAGCATACCATGCGGATTCTTTGTTGGCTCAACCCCCAAGGGACGTAAGTCTTGTCTTTAAGAATGGTGTGTGGATTCAGGGACAACGTCTGTATATACCTGAAACAGTCAGATTGAGAGTATTGCAACTCATCCACGATTCCAAGATAGCCGGGCATAGGGAATTCTAAAGACACAAGAATTTCTTTCTCGTTTCTTTTGGTGGCCCACTTACAGGAAAGATGTCTTAAACTATGTCACTTCATGTGAAGTCTGTGCAAGATGCAAAACACCTCGCTCCTCACCAACTGGTCTGTTGCAACCTCTTCCCACCCCGTCCCGCCCGTGGGGATCCATTTCTATGAACTTCATTGTGGAGTTACCAACCTCTCAAGGGAAGAACACCATTCTAGTGGTGGTTGACCGTCTAACAAAGGCAGCTCATTTTATCCCTTGTGTCGGCTTACCCACTGCAAAACAGACATCAGACTTGATGATTAAGAATGTGTTTCGCTTACATGGAGTACCGGATGAGGTCATTTCGGATCGAGGGGTGCAATTCACTTCAAGGTTTGGCAAAATTTCTGTGCAGCATTGGACATTAAAGTAAACCTTTCTTCTGCTTTTCATCCCCAGACTAATGGACAGACAGAACGAACCAATCAGACCCTGGAGCAGTATCTCCGCTGTTTTATCTGCCACCTACAGGATGATTGGGTGGATCTACTTCCACTGGCTGAGTTCTCTTATAACAACTCTCAGAGCGCCTCCACTAAGCAGTCTCCTTTTTACTCCAATCTAGGTTATCATCCTAACATTCTTCCTCGATTTCCATAGATACGCCCTTGCCGGCAGTGGCTGAAAGAATCACTTCTTTACAAAAGAATATGGATCTTCTAAAGGAAAATCTGGAATTGGCTCAGGAAAGGTACAAGAAAGCAGCAGATAAATTTCGTAAACCTGCACCAGCTTTCAAGGTAGGAGATTTGGTCTGGCTGTCAACCAGAAATCTTAAATTAAAGATTCCATCGTCTAAATTGGGACATAAGTACATTGGACCTTATAAGATCAATAAGATTATAAGTGCTGTTGCTTGTCGTCTTCAACTGCCCAGAACTATGAGAATCCACCCTGTCTTTCATGTATCCCTACTAAAGGCTGCAACACCCAATACGTTTCCTGGACGTTCTTCTCCTTGCCCTGACCCAGTGCTGGTCGATGGTCAGGAAGAATTTATGGTGGAAAGGATTCTAGATTCCAGGTTGTACAGAAATCAGTTGCAATATTTGATTAAATGGCAGGGCTACCCAGTGGAGGACAACTCATGGGAACCAGTCAATAATGTAAATGCTCCTCGCCTGCTCCGCCAGTTTCATCAGAGGTACCTTGACAAGCCTGGTCTGAGGTAATCCGGAGTTGTCCCTAAGGGGGAGTAATGTAAGGTTCTTTGTCTCTGTTGACATGTTCCTTGAAACTCAGTTTTCCGTCGGCCATTTTGCTTTCTGTCTTTCTGCAGCTCTTGCCCTCAGTTAATATGGAGTTTCCAGTTTTCATGTTCCCGCCCTGATTCTTCCCTCTTGCTTCTTAAGCAGCCTCAGCTGAACAATCAGTGCTCCTGAATCAAGCCTCAGTCAGTCTGTGACCTGAATCCTGGAAGCCTTGGACTTGTACTCCAGCTATTCCCTACTGAGGAACCTTGGAACACTTTTGGACTCTGGAAACCTGCTGTTTGGTGAATCCATGTTTGCAGAGGAATTACGGTACAGAGAAGAGATCCTGAACCTGCTTTGGAGATTTATTGTAGTGCTTGAAGTTACTCTGGCCTGCTGTGTCTCCTGTCGCTGTTCCTGCAAACTGTGTGAACTTTTCAGCATGCTTGTATGAAGTAATACAAGTCATTTCATTTCAACCTATGTCTCCTGTGTTTTCCTCGCACCCAAGCACAAGACGCTATAGGAACTGTACACTATACATGACACAGCCTGTGACACTGCTGAGGTGTTATGGAGGCCCAGGATGCTTCGATAGCGGCCTTAAGCTCATCCAGAGTGTTGGGTCTTGCGTCTCTCAACTTTCTCTTCACAATATCCCACAGATTCTCTATGGGGTTCAGGTCAGGAGAGTTGGCAGGCCAATTGAGCACAGTAATACCATGGTCAGTAAACCATTTACCAGTGGTTTTGGCACTGTGAGCAGGTGCCAGGTCGTGCTGAAAAATGAAATCTTCATCTCCATAAAGCATTTCAGCCGATGGAAGCATGAAGTGCTCCAAAATCTCCTGATAGCTAGCTGCATTGACCATGCCCTTGATGAAACACAGTGGACCAACACCAGCAGCTGACATGGCACCCCACACCATCACTGACTGTGGGTACTTGACACTGGACTTCAGGCATTTTGGCATTTCCTTCTCCCCAGTCTTCCTCCAGACTCTGGCACCTTGATTTCCGAATGACATGCAAAATTTGCTTTCATCAGAAAAAAGTACTTGGGACCACTTAGCAACAGTCCAGTGCTGCTTCTCTGTAGCCCAGGTCAGGCGCTTCTGCCGCTGTTTATGGTTCAAAAGTGGCTTTACCTGGGGAATGCGGCACCTGTAGCCCATTTCCTGCACACGCCTGTGCACGGTGGCTATGGATGTTTCTACACCAGACTCAGTCCACTGCTTCCTCAGGTCCCCCAAGGTCTGGAATCTGTCCTTCTCCACAATCTTCCTCAGGGTCCGGTCACCTCTTCTCGTTGTACAGCGTTTTCTGCCACATTGTTTCCTTCCAACAGACTTCCCATTGAGGTGCCTTGATACAGCACTCTGGGAACAGCCTATTTGTTGAGAAATTTCTTTCTGGGTCTTACCCTCTTGCTTGAGGGTGTCAATGATGGCCTTCTTGACATCAGTCAGGTCGCTAGTCTTACCCATGATGGGGGTTTTGAGTAATGAACCAGGCAGGGAGTTTTTAAAAGCCTCAGGAATCTTTTGCATGTGTTTAGAGTTAATTAGTTGATTCAGAAGATTAGGGTAATAGGTCGTTTAGAGAACCTTTTCTTGATATGCTAATTTTTTGAGACAGGTTTTTTGGGTTATCAGGAGTTGTATGCCAAAATCATCAGTATTAAAACAATAAAAAACCTGACAAATTTCAGTTGGTGTGTAATGAATCTAAAATATATGAAAGTTTAATTGTAATCATTACATTATGGAAAATAATGAAATTTAGCACTATATGCTAATTTTTTGGAAGGACCTATATATATATATACATATATATATTGTAAGCTTTTCAGGGGATATAGCTCTAGGATCGCTGTCTGGGTAGACAGAGTGGCACGAAAACAGTTCATTCAGACAGCAGTTCTGGTAAACACTGGGCGCAACCAGTTTTATTAAAGTCTACAGCCAACAGATAAAAACAAATCATAAACAGAAGACCTAGGCTTGTCTAGCCACTAATTACACTTAGATAGATTTCCCTTTCTATCCGGGTCCCGGCTCTACCAGCCTGGGCCAAAACAACACATATGTTCAGCATTTACCAGCATGGAGGTTCACAGAGTCTCCTCCTTGTGTCTGAAGGCACATCCAACGTCCAGACTTGAGAGAGCTCCACTCCTATTCAGCCGCTATTCGAACGGATTCTCACTGAGACTACTCCTGTGTCCGGGGTACATCGAGCACCCAGACTGAGATAGCTCAAACTCCTGGAGACTGCTTCTTGTGCCTAGACTCCTTGTCCAGACTAAGCGAGCTCTCTGACTGTGTTTGCAGACACCTACTTCTGGTCTCCTAATTAACACCTGAGTAGTTTCAGGCCTGAGCTGCAAGTGTGTAATGAATGTAAGGTGTAGTGACCTTTCTCTACCACTAGTTTACAAAGCCATACATTTCCCTTATACCAGTCAGCACAGTATCTAGGTGAAATGTACACCCCATTCAACACCCATACTCTCACTGTCTCACATATCCCCCCCCTCTTCTCCAGACCGGAGGGCTGGTCATCCAGACCGGAGGGCTGGTCAACAATCCAAAAGAGACAGTGAACTCTGGACCAGTCATGGCCCTCATCAGCTTCATCTTCACTACTGTCATCTGTATCTTCACCTGAGCCATAGCCAACATCAGCTTTCTCTTCATCTGAAGCATCCGCACTACCCTGTACCCTCCCAGGCCTATGCCCTCTGCGGGCCTCGGGTATCCTGCACGGTTTCGTCTTGACCTTAGGGCCGGGCTCAGTTTCGATATAGTGCCTGGCCAGAGAAGTACGACCCGGCACATCAGAACACTTCTGCTGACTCTTCCTCAGAAACTCACGTACCTCCTGTCCCTGGTGCACTGACCATGTGTCACCAACTATCACAGAAGGTATAGGGGGTTTTTCACTTTTCTCCAGTTCCCCTTGAACCTTCTTTACTTCATTGAGCTTCTCCAGAAGATGCTCATGGCTCTCATCACGCTCCTTCATCACAGTTTGGAGTTTTTTCTGAGAAGTAATCAATTCATCTTGTACCTGTTGGACGTCCTTTATGTCTTCAGCCCCTTCTTCAGGCTCTTCTGGTAGGACATGCTCAGAAGCCCTACCGTCAGTCTTACATTCTACTTCTTCATTCACATCATTATGGTCTCCAATATCTCCATTTATTCCAGCTTTCAAGTTCTCCTTGATAGCTGCATCTGTATACTCAGAACCCGCCGGATTCTTCTCTTTCACCACGTTCTGCATCCCATCTGAGCTCCTGTGTGTCTGCAGCGGCAACGGAGCGACACATGGCCCCTTCCACTCTCTGGGACGTGGTTCAGGTGTAGACTCCATGAAAATGCGCTTGAGCTCACCAAGGCCAACCTGATGTCTCAAAATCTCATCTTGGGATTTATCCAGATCCTTTGTGTCGCTCGGGAACACCGATGGAGCACCGGGCGCCGAACTTCCGGCCCGAGCTTCGCGAGTTGCAGCCACGGATCCGGACAGTACACCGTCCACGCCGCTGTCTCCGGCAGAAACAGATTCCGGGGCAGAGTCAGTCCCCACATCTTCAGTCTTGTTCCTCACAGCTTCACTTGAGACCTCAGTTTCTGGTGAGGCATCTGGTTTGGTGTCTACCACTTCCATGGCTTTTTCCACCTCTGCAGCATCACCCTCAGAGTCCTTGGCATGATGCAGATCCACACCATACATTGATAACTTCTCATCTTCAACAGCATCCACTTGTGCTGTGTTCAGTTTCAGAGTCCTGCCTTTAAAGCTCAGCTCTCCTCCTTTCACCTTAGTCTTCGCCAGGGAACCGGCCCACTGTAAAACATCTTCAGATGCCATCTTCTGTCCGGCTGTAAGGTCAGCATCAGCTTTCTTCTCAGGACTCTCAACCTCCTCTGCTACCATGCCTTCCTCATTTGCACTGGTTGCTTTATTGTCATCAGATGATTCACTATCACTACCACTATCCCTGTCTGACCCCTTTTTCTCAGCCACATCCGGCTCACTTTCAGGGTTATACACTTCATTTTCATTCACATCCTGCTCACTGTCAGGGCTATACAATTCATTCTCATTCACATCTTGATCTGGAACCTTAGTTAAAATGTCATCCACAACATTAACTTCACCTTCTGGTCCCTGGTTTCCCTCAGGTGGTCCCTCAAGTATGTGACTATGTGACAACCCCAGCACTATACTTCCATATAGCTCAGGTACTAGGAGCTGGCTCACGACCTCTCCCTGGACTTCAGTGTCCCTATACAACAGGTGAGTGTTTATGGCAACATGAGGTAACCTCTCCTCAGAGCCAGGCTCTTGGGAAACCTCATTTAGAACACTTATATTTTCCTGTGCCGTTTTAAGAGTGGGGTCTCGCCACTGCTCACTCTCAAAATTGTCACAGGACACCGGGCAAGTCAGGGACACTCGGCTCCCGAGAACCACCATCCTCGTCTCCCAACATCACCTGCAAAGGAACTTCATCACTATCACAGTCATCATTATTATCAATATCATTATCATGACCATGATCAGTATCATCATCACTATCATGATCATCATCATTATCATTATCAGCATCAGCATCATTATCATGGTCATCATCATTATCATGATCATCATCATTATCATCATTATCATTATCACTATCATGATCATCATCATTATCATTATCAGCATCAGCATTATTATCATGGTCATCATCATTATCATTATCATCATCATCATCACATAAGTTTAACGGCCCACTATCATTGTGTTCCGCCCCTCGGAACTGTGTACCCTCAGTAGGAGCTTCATCACACTGTCCATCAGAAACATTTTTCCCCCAGCGATCCTTAGACCGGGGAAAGTCATTACCCAATATAACGGGTTGCACCAGGTTCTTCACTACCCCCACATCATATGAAACCTCCCGAGTTTGGGGACCAAGTCCACGGCAGTCTCTGGGTAGACTTTGGTGTCTCCATGGATGCACACCATACTCAGGTGCTTATCAGGGATGAAGTCCCTATCAATCAGGCTGTCACATATGGAAGTCACTGGACTCTCTGAGTCCAAGAGGGCCTGTGCTCGGCAGTCATTTACAACCACCGGGGACACCTGTGGTCCAGTCTCTTCGGCTGAGGTGGACACACACACAGGTTCTGCGCAGAGAGAGAGGGATCTGCCAACATCCAACACATAGGCTCCCCCTCTATTGGACAGTTGGCTGCAATTTCACGCCAGCTCCAACACTGTCCATCACACTCTCCCACCCACATGTCCCCTCGGGCCTGAACCCGCTTATCAGCATACCCCATGTCCCCAACAGCTGGAACGCTCTTACCGCGAGAGTTCAGTGTCCGGGAACTCTGAAGTGACGACCTCTCAGACGGCTGGTCACGGAGACAGTCTTTGCTGGCGAAGGCCTTCTCCATCAGGCTGACCAGACGATTGGCGTCCTGGTGGTCTCTTTGTCCAACCTCTGGCTGTACCTCAGGAGGACGTGCTTGGGTGTAGCGGTCCACTATCACCTTTTCAACTCCATAATCAGGTTTGCTGACTGCAGACTCCCAACTGCATCTCCAGTCATGAACTCCCCTGGCACGGGCTGTCACCGTAACACCCAGCCGGGTAAGAATCTCCGCTTTCAGCTTGGCATAGTCTTGGCTGTCCTGCTCGCTCAGGTCAGCATAGGCTCTTTGGGGTTCTCCAATCAAATAGGGTGCGACCATCATGGCCCATTCAGATAGGGGCAGATTCTCCTTCTCTGCCAGTCCCTCAAACCTAGTGAGATATACCTCCACATCATCACGAGGTGTCATCTTTTTCAGGGACCGTCTTACCGCCTTCTTTACAGCGGACAATGCAGGTGACTTTGCAACACCACTTTGGGACGATGCGCCGCAAGTCCCCTGTAGTGCTGCAACCTGCTCAAAAAACAACCGGTCATTCTCCTGCTGCTGCTGCAGGAATTGCTGCTGGGCCTGCTGCATGCGCTGCTGGTGCTGCAGGCGCTGCTGCTCCATGCTCTGCTGCATGCTTCGCTGGGCCTGGACCAGGTACTCAACGAGCTCCTCCATACTGCCGGACTTATCTGTCTCAACCACGGCAGTCTTATGTTGCACATTAACTTGCGCCATTTGTTCAAACAGCGCCTCCATGCTGTCATCCATGCTGTCAGACTTCTCTGTCTCAACAACGGCAGTCTTCACTCAAGACATACACACTCCACAGTCTTTTCCACAGAAATTTCAGCTCTGCTGTGCAGACACTTTTTTTTTTTCTCTGCAAACTCTATTAGGGCCACTGTCTCTTTAAGACTGCTCCAATAGACGTTTCTCTTTTGCTGCTGCACACTCCACAGTCTTTTCCACAACAAGTTCAGCTTTGCTGTGCAGACACACTTTTTTTTTTTTTTTCTTTTGCAAACTCTATTAGGGCTACTGTCTCTTTAAGACTGCTCCAATCAGACGTTTTTCTTGACACACTTTTTTTTTTTTCTCTGCTGCTATTTCAACTGACTTCACCTTTATTGCTGTCTCTCGCCACTGTGCTGCCCGCATCCTCCGCCAATTGTAAGCTTTTCAGGGGATATAGCTCTAGGATCGCTGTCTGGGTAGACAGAGTGGCACGAAAACAGTTCATTCAGACAGCAGTTCTGGTAAACACTGGCCGCAACCAGTTTTATTAAAGTCTACAGCCAACAGATAAAAACAAATCATAAACAGAAGACCTAGGCTTGTCTAGCCACTAATTACACTTAGATAGATTTCCCTTTCTATCCGGGTCCCGGCTCTACCAGCCTGGGCCAAAACAACACATATGTTCAGCATTTACCAGCATGGAGGTTCACAGAGTCTCCTCCTTGTGTCTGAAGGCACATCCAACGTCCAGACTTGAGAGAGCTCCACTCCTATTCAGCCGCTATTCGAACGGATTCTCACTGAGACTACTCCTGTGTCCGGGGTACATCGAGCACCCAGACTGAGATAGCTCAAACTCCTGGAGACTGCTTCTTGTGCCTAGACTCCTTGTCCAGACTAAGCGAGCTCTCTGACTGTGTTTGCAGACACCTACTTCTGGTCTCCTAATTAACACCTGAGTAGTTTCAGGCCTGAGCTGCAAGTGTGTAATGAATGTAAGGTGTAGTGACCTTTCTCTACCACTAGGTTTACAAAGCCACACATTTCCCTTATACCAGTCAGCACAGTATCTAGGTGAAATGTACACCCCATTCAACACCCATACTCTCACTGTCTCACAATATATATATATATATAGAGCTCTGACAAAAGTTAAGAGACCACTGCAAAATGTTCAGTTTGTCTGATTTTTCTCTTTATAGGAATATTTTTGAGTAAAATGTAAATTGCTCTTTTATTCTATAAACTACTGACAACATGTCTCTGAATTTCCAAGCAATAAATTTTGTATTTATTTTTAGAAAATGAGAAATGGTCAAAATAACAAAAAAATGCAGTGCTTGCAGACCTCAACTAATGCTAAGAAAACAAGTTCATAATCATTTAGAAACAACAATACTACTGTTTTAACACAGGAAGAGCTCAGAAATCTCCTTTGCTTCTCATTGATGAAAGCCTTTTTTCTACCTTTACATGACTTGAGCCTTCTCTCTAGGAGCCTGTTACGAACTGTTCTTGCCGTGCATTTCACCCCAGCTGCCATTTGCCATTCCTTTTATAGGTCACTTGATGTCATCCTGCAGTTGCTGAGTGACATTCGAATAAGATGATGGTCATCCCAGTCAGTGGAGAGTTGTTTTCGCCCTCTGCCGGTCTGTAGCTTTGTTGTTCCCAATGTCTGCTGCTTGACCTTTTTGTAAAGGACTGCCATCTTAGAAATTTTTAGGATGGAGGCAACATGACGCTCACTGTATCCCTCTGCTAGTAAAGCCAGAATTTAGCCCTTCTTTTCCTCACTCAAGACTTTTCTTTTCAACTCCTTTGGCATGGTTAAGTTATTTTTTCATTCCTATTACTTTTGGGATATTATTAGCACTTGTTTTGCCATCCAGTTTGTCCTATTGCAAGAGGATTGTGAACATCACATCAGCGTTTTTTATACTTTCCTTCATTAAATAAGATTTGGTTCAGGTGATCACCTAATCAGAAGCACATTAAGTAGAATGAGGTGTAGTCTGGTTAGAATTCTACTGACACTGGAATGGAATGGCTGTCAGACATGTAGAGAAGCTGATTTTTATAAAACTGTGCAGTTATATATATGTGCTTATTTGGTCCTCCACACACATATCAGTTGGTATCAGGCAAAACTACCTACTGTTGCCCTCTTACGAATTAAGGGGTAAATGTGACCTCATCTGTTTAACCTTACTGAAGCACAACCTACTGTAACTGTCCTCTATAAGCGCACCACTTCAAGGCACTACAAAAGTAATATGCTATTTAAAATATAACAGCCATTAGCCTCCCTGACATGTTTAGCCTTGCCGCTTCATTAAGAAAATGAGGTGAAACATAGAATCTTGTTAGTAGGTGTTAGGTTCAGATTTGGACTTTTAATAGTATGGGTGAGGGAGGAGAAGGGACAAGCTTGAGGCAGACACAGACATTCTACTGCAAGTCACCTTTAAATGACAACTAGACTTTAAGCAGGGGCTACACTGCGACATGCGGTACCACAGCAGTTTTCTAACAAGCCTTGTGCCAAAAAGTATTTGTGCATTTTACATATAATAATCATCTCTGAATCCGCTGCCAATTATCTCATGGTAAAAAAATCCCCTAAACTCCTTGTTTTTCCTCATGAGTCTCAGTGGTACTACCTCACCTGCCAGTGCCCCTACTTCACGGGTGATAGTGCCACTATAATCATCTCCAAAGGTAGACATTTGAGTCATGTTCAACAACTTTTCTGTTCCCATGTCTTCGAAGTCCTGTCAGTCACTGACTGTTCATCTTGTCCAATACATCAAGCAGAACAAATTGTGAAATATCTTCATTAGCATCTGGAGTGCTGTTTAAGAGTCTAAGGGCCCAGTCTCACATAGCGACACACCAGCGATCCCGACAACGATATACACTTGTCAGGATCGCTGGTGTATCGCTGCTGAGCTGCCAAACAGGCAGGGATCAGGACAGCGACACTGCGGGTAACGTCGCTTAGTTACCTGCAGTGTACGTTGGATACCAGCCCGCTGGTGCAGGGAGCTGGTAACCAAGGTACACATCGGGTTTCCAGGCGCTGCGCGGCTGTCACGCTGTCTAATGATATGTATACAATGTCAGTAAACTATTAATACAGGAACAACACTCTATACAACAACTAGTATAGCAACATCAGCATGTAAGTATAGAATAGATTTACCTGACACGATATCTGCTGAACTCAGGGTTAATCTTGAGGACTTGATGAGCTGAAACAGGAAAGAGGTGGACCGGGATCTAACCTGACCCTAAACTGGGGTCCTAACTAATCCCTCACCTTGGAGGTACTGATAATGGTTCAGAGGTCCAAGTCTCCAACCTAACCCTGTCTCCTATCAGACCCTGAACCCTGTAATCAGTCCTAAGAAGGATCCTGACTACCACCAAAGGGATATGGGCTGATCTCAGCTAAATACACAGATTAGACATATAAGACAGACAGGATAACACTCGCTTGCATACACACTCAAACACCAAAGGAACATAAATGGTCTGGGAAATAAACTCTAACCAAGTTGAGCTTAGAACAACTAAGGAGCTCACAACTAAAGTCTATACAGATTCATTCCTATCTGTGGTCTGCATGAAGGTTTCACTGGCAACTCCCCAAGCAGACAACCAGGAATTTAAAGGAAACCAACCAACAAATAATCAATTGCAGCCGGGAGAAACTGCACCCAGTCCCAGCACCGAGCACAGACAGAATTAACTCCCTAGCTGCCAAACACAAAGAAACAGCAGCTCAGCTGTGAGAAGTCAAAATGTGCAACCGCGACGATCTTCGTGGCAATGCACACATGACAGTACCCCCCCTTCTACGAGGGGCCTCCGGACCCTCAGGGCCAGGCCTGCCCGGGTGAGTTCTGTGGAAGGTCCGAACCAAACGATCTGCGTTAACATCAGACGCAGGGACCCACGTCCTCTCCTCTGGACCATACCCCTTCCAATGCACCAAGTACTGAAGGGACCGGCGATTCAGACGTGAGTCAATGATCTTTGATACTTGAAATTCCAAGTTACCATTGACCAACACAGGAGGAGGAGGTAGAGGTGACGGTATGACTGGTGCCACATACCTTTTAAGTAATGACTTGTGGAACACATTATGAATTTTAAACGTAGGAGGGAGGTCCAGACGAAATGCCACAGGATTAATTATGGAACTGATCCTGTACGGCCCGATGAATCTGGGACCCAGTTTCCAGGAGGGCACTTTAAGTTTTATATTCCTGGTAGACAACCATACCAGATCGTTTACATTCAGATCTGGACCAGAAACTCTCCTCCTATCAGCCATACGTTTGTAACAGTTCCCCATCGCACTCAGATTATTCAATACACCTCTCCACACAGAAGCAAGTGACGACGAGAAACGCTCCTCCTCAGGAACCCCAGAAGGGCCCCCCCCATTGAAAGTACAAAACTGGGGATGGAAACCATATGCCCCAAAAAACGGGGACTTACCAGTGGACTCGCTCCGCCTGTTGTTAAGAGCGAACTCTGCCAGAGGCAAGAAAGAAGACCAGTCCTCTTGGTTCTCTGAGACAAAACACCGGAGATATGTCTCTAAGCTCTGATTCAGACGCTCTGTCTGACCATTGGTCTGCGGATGAAAAGCCGAGGAAAATGAAATTGCATCCCCCGACGTAAACAAAATGCCCTCCAAAATTTGGACACAAACTGAGACCCCCTATCTGACACCACATCAGAAGGCAACCCATGAAGTCTAACGATCTCCCTAATGAACACCTGCGCCAGAGTTTTAGCATTAGGGAGTGCAGGAAGAGCAACGAAATGTGCCATCTTACTGAACCTGTCAACAACCACCAGTATGACAGTATTCCCTGACGACGGAGGAAGGTCCGTAATGAAGTCCATAGATAAATGAGTCCATGGACGCTCCGGAAGTTTCAAGGGTAAAAGGGTCCCAGACGGACGGGTATGAGGGGTTTTAGAGCGAGCACACACCCCACATGACGCGACAAACGTTATAACATCTTTATTAGCATTAGGCCACCAAAACCGGCGAGAAAGGAGATCTAAAGTAGCCTTACTCCCTGGATGTCCTGCTAGAGCAGAATTATGATGTGCCTCAATAACCTTTTGTCTCAACAGATTTGGGACAAACAGTCTCCCTGGAGGTCCTGCAGGGGCGTCCCCCTGAGCCTCTAACACCTCCTCCTCAAGCTCAGAAAATACAGCCGACACTACCACCCCCTCCTGAAGGATAGGACTCGGGTCATCCGTTTTCCCGGCCCCTGGGAAACTGCGAGACAAGGCATCAGCCTTTACATTCTTAGACCCCGGGCGATAAGTGACGACAAAATTAAACCTGGTAAAAAACAACGACCATCGAGCTTGTCTGGAATTCAGACGCTTAGCAGATTCCAAATACAACAGGTTCTTGTGATCAGTAATAACGGTAACCGGGTGGACTGCCCCCTCCAAAAAGTGACGCCATTCTTCAAAAGCTAACTTAATGGCCAAAAGTTCCCTATTGCCGATATCATAATTCCTTTCGGCGGACGACAATTTCTTAGAAAAGAAAGCGCACGGATGTCATTTACCAGGGGACGGACCCTGGGACAATATAGCACCCACCCCTACGTCAGACGCATCCACCTCCACAATGAACGGCTGAGATGCATCTGGTTGGATGAGAACGGGTGCCGAAGCAAAACATTTCTTCAAAGAGGAAAAGGCTTGGCAAGCTTTGTCCGACCATTTAGAAAAATCCGTCCCTTTTCTTGTCATGTCAGTGAGAGGTTTGACGACAGATGAGAAATTACAAATAAATTTCCGGTAGTAGTTAGCAAACCCCAAAAAACGCTGCAGAGCCTTAAGATCCCCTGGCTGATCCCATTCAAGCACTGCTCTCACCTTTTCAGGGTCCATACGGAAACCGGAGGCTGACACCAAAAAACCCAAAAACTGAAGTTCCTGTACGGCAAATACACACTTCTCCAGTTTGGCGTATAGTTTATTGTCTCGCAAGATCTGCAACACCTGTCTCACATGCTCCTGATGAGACACAAGATCTGGCGAGTAAATTAAAATGTCGTCCAAATATACAACCACAAACAGCCCCACAAGGTGACGAAAAATGTCATTAACAAAATGTTGGAATACTGCTGGTGCAGTAGTCAGACCAAAAGGCATGACTAGGTTCTCATAATGTCCCTCTGGCGTGTTAAACGCCGTTTTCCACTCATCCCCCTCTTTTATCCTAATCAGATTATACGCCCCCCTGAGATCCAATTTAGAAAACCATTTGGCGCCAACAATTTGATTGAAGAGATCAGGAATAAGAGGGAGTGGATACGGATCTCGAACAGTAATCCGATTAAGTTCGCGGAAATCCAAGCAAGGGCGTAGGCCTCCATCTTTCTTCTTCACAAAGAAGAACCCCGCGGCTACTGGGGAAGATGAAGGTCTAATATGCCCTTTGGCCAGACTTTCAGAAATATAATCTTTCATAGCCTGCCTCTCAGGACCAGAAAGATTATACAACCTAGCTTTAGGCAACTTAGCATCAGGAAGGAGATTAATAGAGCAGTCATACACGCGATGAGGAGGCAACTCCTGACACCCCTCCTCAGAGAAAACATCCCCAAAATCCTCCAAAAAAGGAGGCAATGTACTAGGCACGACCGCACTGATGACTGTGTTCATGCAGTTGCTTTTGCAAAACTCACCCCATTGGCTTATTTCTCTGGACTGCCAATTAATCACAGGGTTATGTTTAACCAACCAAGGAAGTCCCAACACAATGGGAGTAGGTAGACCCTCCAACACATAACAAGATAAATTGTTCCCTATGTATTGCCCCTACCCGAAGGTCAATGTTATGAACCTCATGAACAAAGCTACCTTGGCCGAGAGGCCTGGCGTCAATGGAGAATATAGGGATCGGTTTGACCAATACACTCAGATGCATACCTTGAGCCTGAGCAAACTGAGCGTCAACCAGATTAGCCCCGGAACCACTATCAAGAAGAACAGACAATCTCTCCACTCTCGTACCAACTACCACCTCCACTGGTACAAGGAACTGAGAAGAACTGGCGGATGAAATACATACTCCCAGGTTGTCGTCCACCACACAACCTGGGATTAACAGTTTTCCGGCGACTTTTGGCTCAACAAGGCAGGGATGGACATTCTCCAACAAAATGTCCCTCTTTCCCGCAGAAAAAACATCTTCTAGTCCTGCGGCGTACCGCCAATCCCCTCCTACGAAATGATGTCCCTCTCAACTGCATAGGCTCATCCGAACAGACAAGGGGAACCTCAACATAAGGGACTTTAGTGGTAGGTGGAGAAACAACAGGGAGTGGGGTTACCTCACCCCTCTCCCGAAGCCGTCTATCAGTACGGATAGCTAAGGCCATAGCAGCCTCCAGAGAAGGAGGAGACTCATACTGAGCCAAAACGTCTTTTAATTTATCAGAAAGCCCATGACAAAACTGGCTCCTAAGAGCTGGGTCATTCCACTGAGTATCTGTGGCCCATCTACGAAACTCAGAAGCAAATTCCTCTGCCGGACGATCTCCCTGCTGTATCTTACGTAATTTTGTCTCAGCAAGAGAGACCCGATCTGGGTCATCATATACCAATCCCAGGGCAGTAAAAAATTGATCTACAGACAGTAGAGCCGGGGATCCCGGAGGAAGGGAAAATGCCCAGGATTGAGGGTCCCCTTGCAGAAGTGAGATAACAATTCCCACTCTCTGCTCCTCACTCCCTGATGATCGAGGCCGAAGCCGAAAATACAATTTACATGCCTCCCGGAAGGTGAAAAATTTGTCTCGCCCACCAGTGAACCTGTCCGGGAGAGCTACTTTAGGTTCAACTCTGGTTTGCTCCAGGGGAGACAAAACTTTGGACTTAATGTCCGTCAGCTCCATGGATAATCCCTGCAACTGCAGAGCCATCTGGGCTACTGGATCCATGGTAACTGGAGATAATTTTTATGGCCAGTGAAAATATCACGCTGTCTAATGATATGTATACAATGTCAGTAAACTATTAATACAGGAACAACACTCTATACAACAACTAGTATAGCAACATCAGCATGTAAGTATAGAATAGATTTACCTGACACGATATCTGCTGAACTCAGGGTTAATCTTGAGGACTTGATGAGCTGAAACAGGAAAGAGGTGGACCGGGATCTAACCTGACCCTAAACTGGGGTCCTAACTAATCCCTCACCTTGGAGGTACTGATAATGGTTCAGAGGTCCAAGTCTCCAACCTAACCCTGTCTCCTATCAGACCCTGAACCCTGTAATCAGTCCTAAGAAGGATCCTGACTACCACCAAAGGGATATGGGCTGATCTCAGCTAAATACACAGATTAGACATATAAGACAGACAGGATAACACTCGCTTGCATACACACTCAAACACCAAAGGAACATAAATGGTCTGGGAAATAAACTCTAACCAAGTTGAGCTTAGAACAACTAAGGAGCTCACAACTAAAGTCTATACAGATTCATTCCTATCTGTGGTCTGCATGAAGGTTTCACTGGCAACTCCCAAGCAGACAACCAGGAATTTAAAGGAAACCAATCAACAAATAATCAATTGCAGCGGGAGAAACTGCACCCAGTCCCAGCACCGAGCACAGACAGAATTAACTCCCTAGCTGCCAAACACAAAGAAACAGCAGCTCAGCTGTGAGAAGTCAAAATGTGCAACCGCGACGATCTTCGTGGCAATGCACACATGACAGCGGCACCTGGAAACCCGATGTGTACCTTGGTTACCAGCTCCCCTGCAGCAGCGCGCTGGTATCCAATGTACACATTGGATTTCCAGGCGCCTCCCGGCGCCTGGAAATCCGATGTGTACCTTGATTACCAGCTGATCGCTGGTCTCCTGCCTGCCACACACAGCGATGCGTGCTGGCCAACGGGATACCAACGATCAAAAAAATGTCCAGGACATTCAGCGACAATCAGTGATACCCAGCAGGGGGGCTGATCGTCTCTGAATGTGACACACAGCAATATCGCTGGGGAGATCGCTGTTGCATCACAAAACTAGTGACTCAGCAGTGATCTCGCTAGCGAGATCGCTGTATGTGACGGGGGCTTAAAGGTCAGAGACATTGTGGCGTCATTGATGAATTTTAAACTTTGGAAACAAAAAGATTGACTACTATTAAGTTGTTGGAAAATTTCTTTCTTATCACCCAAAGTGATGTGGCTGTGGAGATAAGGAGTCAGAAAAGAAAGAGGTGGCATCAATGGAATCAAAGTCCACAATCAAAAAGATTAACTGTTAAGGTAACAAAGGAAGAGGCAAGTGCAGAACACTGACATAAACTGATGGTGTCAGTGTCAGAGGTAACATCATCCATCTGTGACTCTAATAGTGATTAATACTATAATTTAGCAGCCTTCGACTTGATCTTGAGCCATGGCGACTGGATGGATGAATGCTCTATAGGAGATCAATCTTGTACAAGCCTAGATAGGTCCACCAGTGTTTTCTCCGCCGTTATCTTGTTAGCATCAAGCAGTTGGGATGCTGGTCTTCCACTTCACCTTGTTCCTTCTGTTCTTCCAACCATGATGTCCTTCTTCAGTGATTGCTCTCTTCATATGATATGTCTAAAGTAGGCAAGTCGTAGCTGGGTGATCCTTGCTTTGAGTGACATATCTGGCTTGATTTGTTCCAAAATTGATTTGCTTGTTCTTTTTGCCATCCATGATATTGGTATAATTTTTCTCCAACACCACATTTTGAAGGCGTTGAATCTTCTTCTGTCTTGTTTCCTTATCATACAGGTTTTGCATCCATATGTTACCACAGAAAATACTAAAATATGTACAAGCTATGTCTTTGTCACCATTTCACCAGTGAAATGTTCCTCAATTTGAAGACCTTACCCAGTTACTTCAGTTTTGATTTGCCAATAACTATTCTCCTATTGACTCCTATTGATTTATCATCGATCTGAGTAGGTTGAAGCCCCTTACAACTTCCAGTTCATCAACATCCATCCAAAATGTGTCTTGGTCATATCTGGCAGTAGTCAATATCTTTGTCTTCTTTGTATTGAGTAGGAGTCCCATATTCAAGCTTTCCATCTTAATATTCCATAATAAGTCATTCATTCCTTCTACACTTGCTGCCATCAGTGTTGTTTCGTCTGTGTATTTAAGATTGTTGATGATTTGTCCACTAATTTTGATTAATTATGTGAATTCTCAATTTATTATAGTGATTGAGCAACCATACAATACAAGCACTTTTTACCATTTACATTTTATGTCTCTCCCACTTCCTCATAGACTGTAAACTTGTGAGCAGGTCCGACTCTCCTTTTGGTATCTGTTGAATTATATGTTTACTCTGTTATTTCTTTATTGTCTGTTCAAGTACCCTCTGTAATGTAAAGTGCTACGGGATATGTTGGCACTGCAGAAATAAAAATTATAATTATTCCTTCTTCTTTTTCTGCAACTCAAGTCCAGCCTTCCTGAAAATAACTTCTGCATTTAAATTGAAGAGAAATGGTGACAGAATGCAGCCTTGTCTGACACCTCGCTCTACTTAGAAATATGCCTTGTCGCCATGTTCCGTTCGGATTGTTGCTTCTTGATCAATATAAGATTCCTAATGAGTCTGATTAGATGGCTCGGCACACTCATATCCTTCATGGTATTCCAACGTTTCTGTTGATCAACACCGTTGAAGGCTTTGCTGTAGTCGATGAAACAAAAATAGATCTTTCTTGTATTCTTTGGCCTTTTCTTTTATCCATCTAATGTTAGCAATCACATCTCTTGATCCTCAGCCTTTTTTGGAACCTGATTGTTCCTCTGATAACTCTTTGAAACAGTAAGGCTTTAACCATCTGTGTAGGATCTTCAATGATAGTATTTTGCTGGCATGAGATAGTCCGATAGTTTCCACAATCGGTAGCATCTCCCTTCTTCAGAATAGGAATAAGCACTGATCTTGCCCTGTCCTTGGGCCATTTACCTGTTTTCCATAGTTGTTGACACAGGCGCGTGTTGACATCAACTGCTGCTTCGGAAGACTTTATTAGCTGTATGGGATTATTGTCATATCCAGGTGCTTTGTTGTTTGACAGAAGCTTTAGCGCAGCAACAACTTTGTATTTCAGGATGTTCGGCTCTTTATCATTTCCAGTTTCTTCCTGTATAATTGAATTGTTCTTGTAGAGGTGCTCAGTGTACTCTTTCTATCTTTCCTTGATTTATTTTGGTTCAATTTGTTCTCAATGGCATCTTTCAACACCACCACTTTTGGTGGAAACTTTCGTGGTATCTCTTTGATCTTTTGATATGCCTTCCTGGTCTTACCCATCAGATGTTCACTTTCGATCTCTGCACATAATGTACAATAACAAATTATTTGTGGTACTTTGTTAGCCAGAAAAATCGATGTGAATACTTTTCTACCCAGTCATGACAATTGTATTCTGAGTGCTACCTTTGTTGGCTAAGGTGTCACTTTGAGAATACTTTTGTCATCATTGGGCATAAAAGTATTCACATTAATATCTCTGTACATATCTTTTGATAATAAAGCTTTTTGTCTGCTCGAATGGTTCTCTTTAATCTCTTACTGATGTTGTCTGCATCTTGCGTTTTGTCATTAGTCTTTTTTCGATGATTTTATGGGGCCAATTACATATGGAGCATTATATCAGGCCCATTATATATGGAGCATTATATGCTGCACATCATATACTGTATGGAGCATTATATGCTGCACATCATATACTGTATGGAGCATTATATGGGGCTCATTATTCTGTTTGGAGAACTATGTTGTGCCCATAATACTGTATGGAGGACTATACTGTCCGGTTTCTGAGCTATTGATATCACTCTATGGAATGTAAGAAGTAAAATCTTTCTCAGTGTACTATACCTATATTTGTCTGCCGTATCTGTGCATGATGAATTGTGGTATGTGTTACAGGGGCTCACTGAGAATCTTTCACATGGGGCCCATGAAAACCTGGAGCCAGGCTGTGGCTCTGTACACACGCGGCTCCGCTGCATACACACACGGCTCCAGTCCATACACCTCATAAACACGCGGCTCTGCTCTGTAAACCTCGTAAACCCGTGTCTTTGTTCCATACACCTCATACACACTCGTCTCCGCTCCGTACATCTCGTACACATACGGCTCCGCTCCGTACACCTCGTACACACACGGCTCTGTTCCGTACATCTCGTACACATACGGCTCCGCTCCGTACACCTCGTACACATACGGCTCCGCTCCGTACACCTCGTACACACACGGCTCTGCTCCGTACATCTCGTACACATACGGCTCCGCTCCGTACACCTCATACACATACGGCTCCGCTCCGTACACCTCGTACACATACGGCTCCGCTCCGTACACCTCGTACACACACGGCTCTGCTCCGTACATCTCGTACACATACGGCTTCGCTCCGTACACCTCATACACATACGGCTCCGCTCCGTACACCTCGTACACACACGGCTCTGCTCCGTACACCTCGTACACACACGGCTCCGCTCCGTACACCTCGTACACACACGGCTCTGCTACATCCACCTTGTAAACTCCTCCTGACCCCACACATAAACTTCCTCTCATCCAGCACCATGACAACCAGCACAGCAGAGTCCTGCATCCACTGAGGCCCCTGATCATGTGACCCCTTGACTCCTCCCCTCCTGTGACCTCATCACAGGTCCTGAGCGCACAGAACAGCCATATATGTGGAGTGCTGCTCTGCAGGTGGAGGTAGGTGCTATAGATTCCCCATTACTGGCGGGAGCAGTAACCCTCATTCGGAGACAGTGCCCCTCTTAAATACATGTGGTGTTTGCAGTTCTCACATTACTTCCTTTCTTTCATTTCCTCCTTTATTTCCTCCTCTCACAGGAAATTTCTGTCTTGCTGTGGGGCAGAGACGGTGACTGGCGGCTTCTGCTGTCCTGAGTGGAGGCTTTTTCTCTTCACTCAGTGACTGTGCTATAAAGTAAGTACAGGTGGTTCTCACAAAATTAGAATATCATCAAAAAGTTAATTTATTTCAGTTCTTCAGTACAAAAAGTGAAACTCATATATTATATAAAGTCATTACAAACAGAGTGATCTATTTCACGTGTTTATTTCTGTTAATGTTGATGATTATGGCTTACATCCAATCAAAACCCAAAAGTCATTATCTCAGTAAATTAGAATACTTTATAACACCAGCTTGAAAAAATGATTTTAAAATCCGAAATGTTGGCCAACTGAAATGTATGTTCAGTAAATGCACTCAATACTTGGTCAGGGATCCTTCTGCATCAATTACTGCATCAATGCGGCGTGGCATGGAGGAGATCAGCCTGTGGCACTGCTGAGGTGTTATGGAAGCCCAGGTTGCTTTGATAGAAGCCTCCAGCTCGTCTGCATTGTTGGGTCTGGTGTCTCTCATATTCCTCTTTACAATACCCCATAGATTCTCTGTGGGGTTAAGGGCAGGAGAGTTTGCTGGCCAATCAAGCACAGTGATACTGTTGTTTTTAAACCAATGTATAATTGCTTTTGGTAGTATGGACAGGTGTCAAGTCCTGCTGAAGAATGAAATTTCCATCTCCAAAAAGCTTGCCGGCAGAGGGAAGCATGAAGTGCTATAAAATTTCCTGGTAGACGGCTGCGCTGACTTTGGTCTTGATAAAACTCAGTGAACCTGTACCAGCAGATGACATGGCTCCCCAAACCATCACTGATTGTGGAAACGTCACACTAGACCTCAAGCAGCTTGGATTGTAGTCTCTCCACTCTTCCTCCAGACTTTTGGGATTTTGATTTCCAAGGTCTAGTGTGAAATTTCCACAATCAGTGATGGTTTGGGGAGCCATGTCATCTGCTGGTGAAGGTGCAGACTGGAGAATTTGTATTCCCATTACAAAATGGAGCATCTGGTTGGATGACTGAAAGCTGCTCCTGTTGTGAATAGGCTGGAAATGAGTTCTGAGCAGAAGCTCCCTCTGGTGGTTACAGACGGTACTGGACTGTCCAGTGAAGATTGTGAGGATTGGGAATCAGGTGTTACTGACTGGTCTTATATAAGGGAGTCGCCTTCCCATCAGGGTTGCCGGTGATCAATTGTTCTGGTCTCAATCCTTGATTCCTGTTTACTTGGTAGCCTGCTGTGTCGTGTCTGAATCTCCTGCTAACAGATAAGACATTTTCTTCTTTTTGTTTTTGTGCTTGATTTTTGCATTTTTCCTGCACTTCTGTGGGGGCCTTCAGGGTCCCCTCTGGGGGCTTTTGCCCTCTCAGTTCAGTTCAGCCACTGATGTTTGTACATTTGCTTTTTCCAGTTTTTTCAGTGGCTGCTGTTTTGTTTTTGGTTACACCAGAGAACTAATTTAGGTGGTAGAGGTCGTGTGATCTCAGGTGTTTTTGAAATTAGTAGAGTTGGTGCTTTTCAGGGTTTTTTGGGATTGCAGTAAGTGCCCTTCCTATCCTTTTCTATTTAGTAAGTTTGGGCCCCAACGTTTACTCATACTATTTTCTGTCTGTGTCAGTATTTCTTCTTGTCTAACCGCCATTACATGTTTGGGGGCTTTCTATGTTCTTTGGGGATCTGCTCCGGGCAGATAGCTTTCCTCTTTCTATCTTTAGGTGTAGTCAGTTTCTCAGGCTGTGAAGAGGCGTCTAGGACCAACGTAGGAACGCTCCACGGCTGCCTCTAGTTGTGGTGGTTAGTCAGGGTACTGCAATCTCAGAGTTTCCAACTGCTCTGGTGTATTTCCTTTTTGCCTGCTCTCCTCAGCTACCAAATCATAACAGTATCACCGGCCCAAACTGAAGATTATATGGTACTCACAGAAGGGAAAAATATTGTGGAAAGAAAAAAAAGTTGTCAGAGTTGTCAGAGATTTTTTTTTTTTTTTCTGTTTGTTGCATTTTTTTTTTTCCCTCTGTATCTCTGGGTGCTGAGGAGGATTTTTTTTTTCTCTCTCAATGGAGTTTGCACAGTTGTCTGGCCGTGTGGATCAGCTTGCCACTGAAGTTCGGAGTATTGCTACCTATCTTGCTAGGTTGCCTGTTGTGGAACCTAGGATTCCCATGCCAGATTTGTTTTTAGGGGATCGAGCTAAATTTCTGAATTTCAAAAATAATTGTAAATTGTTTTTTGCCTTAAAATCTAAGTCCTCAGGGAACGCAGCGCAGCAGATTCAAATTGTCATCTCCTGCGCGGCGACCCTCAGGATTGGGCTTTTTCCCTGACACCTGGGGATCCTGTTTTGAGTAATGTTGATGCGTTTTTTCAGGCTTTGGGGTTATTGTACGATGAGCTAATGTCACTGATCAAGCTGAAAAAACTTTGTTGGCATTAAGTCAGGGGCTTGAGGACGCTGAGTTATACTGTCAGAGATTCCGTAGGTGGGCAGTCCTGACCAAATGGAATGACGACGCTTTGGCAGCTCTTTTTCGGAAGGGACTGTCAGATAATGTAAAGGATGTTATGGTGGGATTCCCTGTTCCCTCTGGTCTCAATGATTCGATGTCATTAGCGATTCAAATTGACAGACGTATGCGTGGAATAATGTTGCCTTGTGAACCTGCTTCTGAATCCATGCAGTGTGATAGAGTGGTTTCTGGGGCACAGCGTCATGAATTTCGAAAGCGCAATGGGTCATGTTTCTACTGTGGTGATGCCTCTCATGCTATTTCAGTCTGCCCTAAGCGGGGAAGACGTTTTGCACGCTCAGTTGTCTTGGGTAGTGTTCAGACTAAGTTTTTATTAACTGTGACCCTGATATGCTCTCTGTCCTCATTTTCTGCTCAGGCTTTTGTTGATTCTGGAGCAGCTATTAACCTGATGGATTTTGATTTTGCTAAACGTTGTGGGTTTCCCTTGATACCCCTACGGAAGTCTATTCCCCTACTGGGGATCGATTCTACCCCTTTGGCTGAGAATAAACCTCAGTTCTCTACTCAGGTGATAATGAGGGTAGAACCTGATCATCAGGAGAGTTGCAAATTTTTGGTTCTGTATAATCTGCATGACATTATCGTACTGGGTTTCCCTTGGTTACAGTCTCATAATCCTGTTTTGGATTGGAAATCTGTGTCTGTTACCAGTTGGGGCTGCCAATGTGTTAATACCAACACTCCTGTTTTTTCTGCCTCCCCCCAGGCTCAGGATGTTCCTGACTTTTTGATTGATTTTTCTGATGTGTTTAGCGAAAGTAAATCTGCATCCTTACCTCCCCATAGGAGCTATGACTGCGCTATTGAATTAGTGCCTGGTAGTAAATTCCCTAAAGGTCGCCTTTTTAACTTGTCTGTACCTGAACATGACGCTATGCGGTCTTATATCAAGGAGTCATTGGAGAAGGGTCATATCAGACCATCCTCTTAACCCTTAGGTGCCGTTTTTTTCTTTGTGGCCAAAAAGGATGGTTCATTAAGGCCGTGTATTGATTATCGTCTCTTGAACAATATTACTGTGAAATATCAATATCCTTTACCCTTGATCTCTGATCTGTTTTCCACGGTGAAAAACGCTACTTGGTTTACCAAGCTTGACCTCAGGGGGGCATATAACCTTATTCGCATTAAGCACGGGGATGAATGGAAGACGGCATTTAATACCCCTGAAGGGCATTTTGAGTACCTTGTGATGCCCTTTGGGCTCACTAATGCTCCTTCTGTCTTCCAGTCCTTCATGAATGACATTTTCAGGGATTTTGTTTATAAATTTCTGATTGTTTATTTGGATGATATCTTGATTTTTTCCAATGACTGGGACTCTCATGTAAAACATGTTCGGACTGTGTTCCAGATTTTGAGAGAGAATGCTCTGTATGTGAAGGGATCAAAGTGTCTTTTTGGCGTTCAGAGGATCTCATTTCTGGGATTCATTTTGTCCCCATCTGTTATTGAAATGGACCCGGTCAAGGTTCAGGCCATCTGTGATTGGGTCCAGCCTACTTCATTAAAGGCTCTTCAAAGATTCTTGGGTTTTGCCAATTTTTATCGTAAATTTATTGGTAATTTCTCTGTTATTGTTAAACCATTAACTGATTTGACCAAGAAGGGTTCTGATGTGGTGAATTGGCCTCCTGAGGCAGTCTCTGCATTTCAGGAACTTAAGCAGAGATTCACTTCTGCTCCTGTTCTACGGCAGCCTGATGTTTCTCTACCATTTCAGGTGGAGGTTGATGCCTCTGAAATTGGGGCAGGTGCCGTTTTGTCCCAAAGAGATCCAGAGACCTCTAAAAGTAACCCTTGTGCCTTTTTCTCTCGAAAATTTTCTCCCACTGAACGTAATTATGACGTGGGTAATCGGGAGTTATTAGCCATGAAGTGGGCTTTTGAAGAGTGGAGACATTGGCTGGAGGGAGCCAAACATCAGGTGGTGGTCCTTACGGACCATAAGAATCTAGTTTATCTGGAATCTGCCAAGCGACTTAATCCTAGACAGGCCAGGTGGGCCTTGTTTTTCACACGTTTTAATTTTGTGGTTTCATTTCTTCCTGGCACTAAAAATGTTAAGGCGGATGCCCTCTCGAGGAGTTTCCTGGCGGACTCTCCTGAGTTATCTGATCCTTCTGTTATTTTGAAAGAGGGTGTAGTTCTTTCCGCCATCTCGCCCAATTTGAAACTGGCTCTGGAGGGGTGTCAGTAGGATAAGCCCGAGCGCTGCCCTGTTGGGAAATTGTTTGTCCCGGACCAGTGGAAAAAGAGTGTAATGTCTGAGATTCATTGTTCCACGTTGGCCGGTCATCCCGGAATTTTTGGTACCAGAGACTTGGTTAGTCGGTCCTTTTGGTGGTCTACCTTGTCTCGTGATGTCAGGGAGTTTGTGCAGTCCTGCGGGACTTGCTCTCGCTCCAAGCCTTGCTCTCGTTCTAGTGGTTTGTTGATGCCATTACCTGTGCCCAAGAGACCATGGACCCATATCTCTATGGATTTCATTTCTGACCTCCCTGTTTCTCAGAGAATGACCGTCATCTGGGTGATTTGCGATAGGTTTTCCAAGATGATACATCTTGTGCCATTACCTAAGTTGCCTTCCTCCTCTGAATTGGTGCCTTTGTTCCTTCAGCACGTGGTTCGTTTACACGGCATTCCTGAGAACATTGTGTCTGACAGAGGAGTCCAGTTTGTTTCCAGATTTTGGAGGACCTTTTGTTCTAAAATTGGTGTTCAATTGTCTTTCTCCTCAGCGTTTCATCCTCAGACCAATGGTCAAACTGAGAGAACAAACCAGACATTGGAGACTTATCTAAGATGCTTTTTGTCTGCTGATCAGGATGACTGGGTCTCTTTTTTGCCTTTGGCTGAGTTTGCTCTTAATAATAGGGCTAGCTCTGCCACTTTGATGTCTCCATTTTTCTGTAATTCTGGGTTTCATCCTCGATTTTCTTCAGGACAGACGGAGGCTTCTGTCTGTCCAGGTGTTGACTCTGTTGTGGAGCGTATGCAACAGATTTGGGACCAGGTAGTGGAGAGGTTGTCCCTCTCTCAGGAGAGGGCCCAGCGGTTTGCTAACCGGCGTAGGACTGATGGTCCTCGGTTTAAAGTGGGGGACTTGGTCTGGTTGTCCTCAAGAAATATTCCTATGAGAGTGGCATCTCCTAAATTTAAGCCTAGGTTCATTGGACCTTATAAGATCATGGAGATTCTTAATCCTGTTTCTTTTTGTTTGCTTCTTCCAGGGACATTTAAGATCCATAACGTGTTCCACAAGTCCTTGTTGAAGAGGTTTGTTGAGCCAGTGGTTCCTACTACTGTGCCTCCTGACCCTGTTTTGGTTGAGGGCAATCTGGAGTATGTGGTTGAGAAAATATTGAATTCTCGTTTTTCTAGATGGAAACTCCAGTATTTGGTTAAATGGAGAGGTTATGGTCAGGAAGACAATTCTTGGGTGTTTGCTTCGGACATCCATGCTAGGAGACTCATCCGTGCGTATCATAGAACTCATCCTGACCGACCTGGTTGCTCAAATGAGGGTTCGGTGACCCCTCCTCAAGGGGGGGGTACTGTTGTGAATAGGCTGGAAATGAGTTCTGAGCAGAAGCTCCCTCTGGTGGTTACAAACGGTACTGGACTGTCCAGTGAAGATTGTGAGGATTGGGAATCAGGTGTTACTGACTGGTCTTATATAAGGGAGTCGCCTTCCCATCAGGGTTGCCGGTGATCAATTGTTCTGGTCTCAATCCTTGATTCCTGTTTACTTGGTAGCCTGCTGTGTCGTGTCTGAATCTCCTGCTAACAGATAAGACATTTTCTTTTTTGTTTTTGTGCTTGATTTTTGCATTTTGTCCTGCACTTCTGTGGGGGCCTTCAGGGTCCCCTCTGGGGGCTTTTGCCCTCTCAGTTCAGTTCAGCCACTGATGTTTGTACATTTGCTTTTTCCAGTTTTTCAGTGGCTGCTGTTTTGTTTTTGGTTACACCAGAGAACTAATTTAGGTGGTAGAGGTCGTGTGATCTCAGGTGTTTTTGAAATTAGTAGAGTTGGTGCTTTTCAGGGTTTTTTGGGATTCAGTAAGTGCCCTTCCTATCCTTTTCTATTTAGTAAGTTTGGGCCCCAACGTTTGCTCATACTATTTTCTGTCTGTGTCAGTATTTCTTCTTGTCTAACCGCCATTACATGTTTGGGGGCTTTCTATGTTCTTTGGGGATCTGCTCCGGGGCAGATAGCTTTCCTCTTTCTATCTTTAGGTGTAGTCAGTTTCTCAGGCTGTGAGAGGCGTCTAGGACCAACGTAGGAACGCTCCACGGCTGCCTCTAGTTGTGGTGGTTAGTCAGGGTACTGCAATCTCATAGTTTCCAACTGCTCTGGTGTATTTCCTTTTTGCCTGCTCTCCTCAGCTACCAAATCATAACATGCTCCAGTCACTCTCTATGGGCTGCCCGAAAAAAGACAAGAGCAGCACTTGGCAGCCCCATTTGGAATGCCTCGCTGGTGGAGTATGTGTACTGCTCTGCATTGAAACAGGGAAAAAAGTGCAATGTTCTGCCAGCGGTCCAAGCACAGTGGTAGTTACTTTCACGCACGCTTTAAAGGGAACCTGTCACCAAGTTTTTCCCATATGAGGTAATGACATTATCTGTAAGCCCCATATACAGTATTCTAATATGCTGTATATATTCACCCAAGACAAGAAAATGACCTTTTAGTATACTCGCCTACGTGGCTGTCTGGTCCGATGGGCATCTCTTCTCTGGTCTTAGTGCAATGCCTCCTCTTTTCTTGCAATTGCCGTCCCACATTATCCACACAGTGTCCACTATCTCGCTACTGGTCAGGTGTACTTTTCTCTGCACTGTCGAAGGTAAAGAACTGCAGTGCACATTCGTTGGCGCTTTTTGGCCTTTACCTGTGCATGCGCACTGCAGTACTTTCCTCTGCCCTTCTCAGGGCAGACAGAAGTACGCCTGCACATTAGTGCAATGCCAGACACTGCACAGGTAACATAGCATGCGCGTCATCCACATGAAGCAGTGCAGAAGGACGGCGATTGCAAGAAGAATGGAGGCGCCGGATCAAGACCAGCAATGCCCAATGGAGCCGACCACCCTGTAGATGAGCATAATAAAAGGTGTTTTTCTTGTCTTGCAGGCCGGATTGGGGGCACATATACAACATATTAAAATGCTGTATATGAGTATGAGGACTTACATGTACTGGCTGACCTTACCTCTTATGAGTAAAACCTGGTGACATTATGCAATATTTATAAAGAAAAGTGAGCCAAAATTACTTCAGAATGCAGTGGGGACTGGTAAAGAAAACCATTACTCCAAGTTATTGCTGTTAAAGGTGATTCTCCATGCTATTGACTAATGGGGTGTACTTAATTTTTGCTTTCTGACCTTTGTATTTAATTTTAATACATTTAGTAATAAGGTTATTGTTTTTAGGGTTTCTATTTTTCTGGTTGTTTATAGGGGCCACCATTGTTATTCATACCTTGTTGGTTGTTTTTCTGGTTAATTAATTTTAAGATGTTTATTCCCCACCTTCCTGTAGAATGTAAGCCCGAAAGGGCAGGGTCCGCTCCCATCTGTATCAGTCTGTGATTGTTAGTTTGTTTATTGTGATACCTGTAATTTGTATGTAACTCCTTCTCATGTACAGCACCATGGAATCAATGGTGCTATATAAATAAATAATAATAATAATAGTGATGAGTGAGTATACTCGTTACTCGGGTGGTCTCCTAGTATTTGGGCGTGCTCGGAGATTTAGTTTGTGTAGCCGCAGTTGCGTGATTGGCGGTTGCTAGACAGCCTGAATACTTGTGGGGATTGCCTGTTTGTTAGGAAATCCCCACATGTATTCAGGCTGTCTAGCAGCTGCAAATCATGCAGCTGCGGTGACACAAACTAAACCCCCGAGCACGCCAAAATACCAGGAGGCCACCGAGCATGCTTGGGAAAACCCGAGCAACGAGTATACTCGCTCATCAGAAATGTTTATAAGGAAGATATTTTCATTATGCCTCCATAAGTGGAACCATAGCATTCAAAGACAATGTACGGTACTTGATTTTTCACATACGGTACCTTGAGTGTATTTTAAGTGGCTCACACAAATACTGGATCCCCCATCATCTCTCCACTAGAAATCCCAATAATACACAATCTATAAATATTAATAGTGCACATGACCCCTATAGGATATTTTTCCTATACTGATTGCGTTCATGTGAAGGTGTAACATGCTCAATTTACTATTACATAGGATTCTTTACGATGGGTTCATCTTCTTGCCATTCAGGTTCCTACAATATCGAATCCTCTTAGTGGAGATATTCTATATAAGAGAATTTTCCTGATTGACCCATCAAGGATGGATAGGGACAGGGACAAGATGGCGGAGAGGATATTACACCTCACCCTAGAGATCCTCTTCCGGCTTACTGGAGAGGTGAGAGATTCTGATGACGTCACATTACATCATTCTTTTCTATGGGAATAACAGATGGACAAAACTAGAGAGGTGAGGACTCTGGAAATGTCTGTAGTGAGATTTATTAATGTGTCTCTCCATAACCAGGATTACATAGTAGTGAAAACTTCTAGTGAGCGCTGTCAAGCTCCTGTGTTTGAGGGATGGGGAACATTCCTGGGCCCAGTCATGGGGTCTCCACTTCATCCCTTTATACATGAGGACATCAATGACCAGAAGATCCTAGAACTCGCCTACAAAATTATTGAGTTGCTGACTGGAAAGGTGACACTGCTGGGAATGCTGGGACATTATACAGTAATGATATGAATTGTTCGGGGGGATGACTGTATCATTGTATGTGTCAGGTTCCTATAAGGTGTCAGGATGTCACTATCTATTTCTCCATGGAGGAGTGGGAGTATTTAGAAGGACACAAAGATCTGTACAATGACGTCATGATGGAAGTTCCTGAGATCCTCACATCACCAGGTAATAAACAGGACTAAATACACAGCATATAATGATCTGTATATAAAGAATGAATTCAGTCCCTGTATATGTTTCCTCCAGTTCTACCCAGTGAGAGGACAACACCAGAAAGATGTCCCAGTCCTCTTCTTCCACAGGATTGTAAAAAGAAAAATCCCAATGTTCCTCGGGATCATAAGGTAGAAGGAGAGAAGGTGTCATGAGATCTCCCCTATGATGTGTAGACGGCTGTGAAGGTCTTGTGCTCAGTCTTGTTTTATCCAACAGTATTACATGTTTTATACTTGTGTAATGAGAACGGTGGAGATGGCAGGATTAGAGCTGATCATAGGTGTGACTTCTCCATCTGTCTGTGACTTTTCAATATTTTTTTCAGGGTGAAGATTTGGCACATATTAATACTACAGAGTCATATGTGAGGGGTGATGAGTGTTGTAAAGAGAAGATTCCTATAGATAACAGAACAGGTGAGTAGTGACCACTAAATGCAGAGAAGTCACAGAATCTTCACATTTACTAGCGGTATATATACTGTTAGGTCCATAAATATTTGGACAGAGACAACATTTTATCTAATTTTGGTTCTAGACATTACCACAATGAATTTTGAAACAAAACAAATCAGATGCAGTTGAAGTTCAGACTTTCAGCTTTCATTTGAGGGTATCCACATTAAAATTGGATGAAGGGTTTAGGAGTTTCAGCCCTTAACATGTGCCACCCTGTTTTTAAAGGGGCCAAAAGTAATTGGACAGATGAAATAATTGTAAATAAAATGTTCATTTCTTCTATTTGGTTGAAAACCTTTGTTGGCAATGACTGCCTGAAGTCTTGAATTCATGGACATCACCAGACACTGTGTTTCCTCCTTTTTGATGCTCTGCCAGGCCTTCACTGTGGTGGTTTTCAGTTGCTGTTGGTTTGTGGGCCTTTCTGTCTGAAGTTTAGTCTTTAACAAGTGAAATGCATGCTCAATTGGGTTGAGATCAGATGACTGACTTGGCCATTCAAGAATATTCCACTTATTTGCTTTAATAAACTCCTGGGTTGCTTTGGCTTTATGTTTTGGGTCATTGTCCATCTGTAGTATGAAACGACGACCAATCAGTTTGGCTGCATTTGGCTGGATCTGAGCACACAGTATGGCTCTGAATACCTCAGAATTCATTCAGCTGCTTCTGTCCTGTGTCACATCATCAATAAACACTAGTGACCCAGTGCCACTGGCAGCCATGCATGCCCAAGCCATCACACTGCCTCCACCGTGTTTTACAGATGATGTGGTATGCTTTGGATCATGAGCTGTACCACACCTTCGCCATACTTTTCTCTTTCCATCATTCTGGTACAGGTTGATCTTGGTTTCATCTGTCCAAAGAATGTTCTTCCAGAACTGTGCTGGCTTTTTTAGATGTTTTTTAGCAAAGTCCAGCCTAGCCTTTTTATTCTTGATGCTTATGAGTGGCTTGCACCGTGCAGTGAACCCTCTGTATTTACTTTCATGCAGTCTTCTCTTTATGGTAGATTTGGATATTGATACGCCTACCTCCTGGAGAGTGTTTTTCACTTGGTTGGCTGTTGTGAAGAGGTTTCTCTTCACCATGGAGAGTATTCTGCGATCATCCACCACTGTTGTCTTCTGTGGGCTCCCAGGTCTTTTTGCATTGATGAGTTCACCAGTGCTTTCTTTCTTTCTCAGGATGTACCAAACTGTAGATTTTGCCACTCCTAATGTTGTAGCAATTTCTCGGATGGTTTTTTTTCTGTTTTTGCAGCTTAAGGATGGCTTGTTTCACCTGCATGGAGAGCTCCTTTGACTGCATGTTTCCTTCACAGCAAAACCTTCCAAATACAAAAACCACACCTCAAATCAACTCCAGCCCTTTTATCTACTTAATTGAGAATGACATAATGAAGGGATTGCCCACACCTGTCCATGAAATAGCCTTGGAGTCAATTGTCCAATTACTTTTGGTCCCTTTAAAAACAGGGTGGCACATGTTAAGGAGCTGAAACTCCTAAACCCTTCATCCAATTTTATTGTGGATACCCTCAAATGAAAGCTGAAAGTCTGAACTTCAACTGCATCTGAATTGTTTTGTTTAAAATTCATTGTGGTAATGTCTAGAACCAAAATTAGAAAAATGTTGTCTCTGTCCAAATATTTATGGACCTAACTGTATATCTTTTATTGATAGTCAATATATAAAACGGTGAAAAACTGAAAAAATACAGAAAAAATGGCGACAAATACAGCTGGAGACAGTGTGTTATTTTCATGGTTCTTATGCGTTTGTGTCATCACACACTTAGACTAGTGAATAGAAATGATAAAAGTTCCATGGACAGAGGAGGTTAATAGGAACATACAAGATTAATGACTATCAACTTGGATTATCAGAAGATCATGTAACTACAGAGAATCCATAGAAGGTCTAAATATAGGGAGAGGTAAACAGATTCTAAAGTGACATTAAACCCTTTACCCCCAAGGCTGTTTGCACCTTCTTGACGAGACCAAATTTTACAATTCTGACAACTGTCACAATACAACGTCATAACTCTGCAACTCTTCAACGAATCCCACTGATTTTGAGATTATATTTTGTGACTTTTGAACTTCTGATAGTGGAAAAATTTCTTCGCTATGACTTGCGTTTTTTTGGAAAAAAAAAACCGGAAATTGGAGAGAAAATTTGAAAAATTTTTCAATTTTTAAACATTGATTTTTATACCTTAAAACAGAGAGTTATGTCCACAAAATAGTTAATTAAAAAAAATTTCCCCCCAGTCTACTTTCATCAGCACAACGTTTGAAAACATATTTTCTATCGCTTCATTGGGGGGGCACGAAAACCCTGGGTTTTATGCTGCTGCCATAGGAGGCTGACACTATGCATTGCAAAAAAGGTTGGTCCTCCCCTGCAGTGTACAACCCCCGATGGGACCAAGCTAATCAGTTTTAGTTAGTGTCGTAGGAGGTGGACACGGGTCTTCTAGAGACCCATATTTCTATTGTGCGTCGTTCCTTTTCAGGTACCTTCCCGGGGGGATACAGTGTGAAAAATCACTACTGTGGTCCCCCCGAGACTTTTAGTACGGCGTTTTCTGCCCCCCGTACCTATATGTCTGTCTCGGGGGACCCCCCCTCTAATCCCTAGCCCGCGGATGTTTAGGTGATAGGGGCAGCAAAAGCCCGGGCCTGCCTCCGTCTCCCCCTACTCGCCCCCAAAGCCTTGGGGGTGAGGAGAGCGGGCGTCCCCACAAAA